>PVJL010005576.1:0-106032 GCA_004026885.1 Lyroderma lyra
GGGAGGGTACAGGGCAGGGACAAAAGGCAAACACTTACTGGAGTCACAATGCCTCGTCTGCCCACTTCTGAAGACGGACTGTGCGGAATCCTGCCTGGGGTGGACCGGCCGCTGTTTGTGGGGGAGGAGCTGGGACGTGGGGTAGTGGAGCTCATTGATCTAAAATGACCGAGACTGTCTAAGCTCCCATTGCCAACTTGACTGTCCATGTCCTCTGCCGGCCGCTCTGTGTTCCCCATTTCTTCTTATATCGACCTGAAATGAACACATCAGATCACATTTCCTTTGTTTGCAGACACATTCATGCCTTTGGATAAAAAGACCTCATGCTGCATTTTGTACTGCAGTAAGGAAACTCCTATAATGGCTGTTTAACAATTATCAGCAGCAAAAATGTTCTCCTTTTTATTTTTTCAATACACTCCGTTTTAGAACAAAAGGAAATCTTCCACTGAATCTTAGAGTTCTTCTGAGGACTGGAGTTTGAATTTACTGATTTACGCTGCAGTTCTGACGGGCGGGGTGGCCATGCTCTCACTGCACAAGGAGACCCTGGGCTGTCACACAGCTCTTCTGTTTTCTGTTCTTACGGCACAGCCCCACACGTGTCTGTATCTGTCAGTTTTCTCAAGTGGAAACAATTAAAGCAATTAGAAGTTTCCAGACATTTAATTCTTTAGGCTAGATGACAATGTTGAGTTGCTCTTTTTAAGGCTGGATTGGAAGGAAAGTTGACTGTTGATGGGATTCTCTATCAGCCTCATCTGAAGTTCTGGTTTGGTGTCAACCACACTGCATTCATTTGGAATTCAAGATTAATGCTTTCTCCCTTGAGAAGTAGTGGATGATTAAACAGCAGTTTTTCTGTTTGCCTGTGCAAATACTTATGCCAATGTTAAAATGCAGGGTCCCTGTAGTTACCTTTCCAATTAACATTATGCTTACCTATTCTGAAAGTATTTTTTCTTTTTTTATTGATAATGTCAGTGGATAGAATTTACCATTTATATCAGGTTGACTTGTTGCATTAAAAAATATTGCTTGAACTAACCACATATTATGAATAAGAAAAGCTGAAGTATCTAATCTCCCATATTTCCCACAATGATTGGGAAAGACAGTATTTCACAGCACTTCCTAATTTAAATGCAGCACAGGAAATGTCAGTTTATAAAATGAAAAAAGGCGAGCACACAACTTATATTCTACTTCAAAGCCTATAGCTCGCTTGGATGTTGGTTCTCACCTTCCTTCTTCCCCTCCTCCCCCTGTTAACTTCACAGGAGTAAGATTTGGGCCCACCAGGGTTCTGGCACAAGGTGGTGTTTACCAGAACTCAGGAGGGGGCTTGTGGGTGCTGTCAGGTCTGACATAGAGAGGGCCTCAGAGTACCTTGCTAATCACCACCCTGGGCAGTTCTTTGAATTCCACTGCCCAGAGGGCCTATTGTTTTGTACATTTATTATCATGATTGCTAACAGGGTTTCTCAAGAAATTTTAAAGTATTGGTAGACTAAAAAGATTCAAAACATATTCTTTTCCCACTCAGGGTGCTACAATGAACCCATTTCCACCTGGGACATAATTTAATACAGTGAAATGCATGTGTGAATAGGAACTAGCCAGCCAGGAAACCTCTGCTTTTCTGTCCGGGTGGGCTTGTGACACAAACCTGAAAAGGTCAGGCTCCCGATGACATGCATCAGCCCTCTCCAGGGCTGGAAGATGGAAGGGCGACAGGTGGACCCCACCTCAGCTGGGGGACACTCAGGCTGGCAGGGTGCTGAGAAGGCACCTTCCCTCCCACTTCCCACTGCACCCTCACCCTTTGCTTGTCCCTGGGCTGAGGTGTCACCCCACCTAGAAAGTCACTGGGTTCCTGCTGCTTCTTACTCCCAAGTGCACCACCTGGCTGAGGATCTCCTCCTGCCTGTCCCAGGCATGCGGCCCACACACACGCCTCCCCTCTGTACCTTGGACCAGGGAGGTCTCTTCCAGTGGTGCTCTCAGCTCCCTGCATCCCAACCCCTTCTGGAAGCCCTGTGTGCTATCCAGACAGCAGCACAGGTAGGCACTGTGCTCCAGTAGAGCTCCCCAGCTGTGTCCTCAGCTCTTCAGGAGGGGACCGCACACCTCTCACATTCCAGAGTATCTTACATACATGTCCTGATACCACAATTGTGAAGAGAATGCCCTGGCTGAGTGAATGTTATAACCAAGGGCAATTTCAGAATTTAAAATTCTTAGACCGGAATTGAAATAATTTTATGATTCTAGCACAGTTAGAAAACATTCATCATACGAGTTCCAGAAGTTTCTGAGCACAAGACACCTCCTCAGAGACACTCCCACCTATGCAGTACTATGCACAATCTTACACACCTGATCTCGTTCTTGACGGTGTCCAGCTGTTCCTGGAGCTTCAGTGCCAGTGTCTGGGCATCGACCTGCCCACTGGGAGACAGCAGAGCAGCTGAGCTGAAGGGAGTGTTCCCGCCATCCTCTCCATCACACACGTCAACATCATCCACAAATGATTGTGATTCATTTGCCAGGACACTGGCTTGGTGGGTCTGTTGCCAATCCTGCACATGAAGAGTCTGAACCTATAAACAAGAAGACCGAATCTGAGCATAGACACAAGGGAACTGCCATAGTCACAGCCACTTCAAAGAAATCTTCCAGAAGGTTCAACAATTTTTAAATGGAAGGCCAAAGATTTAGGAAAAATGGGCCATGCTTCTAAGATGCCAGCATCTAATAAGCACACAGTATTTAAGATACAGGGGAAGCGATACATCTGTTATTTAGACTGCCCTGTGACAGCATATATTAATGCAATGAGGCATTTCTGTGATATTACTCACATTGGTAACATGACCAAGTCAAAAACAAAACTGAAAGTTAAGAAACTACAAACGTGCCACAACCAGCCATGCTACTAAGGAGTGAGAGGATTCCCCCATTCAGAGCAGCTGGGTTCACCTGAATTGCCAGAACATTTACTGCTGTGATCACGTAACACAAAATTCAAATTACAGAGTTGCCGGATCTCCCTTTTCTGAGGGTGGTACCAGCAAGCCCACACAAAGGCAGGAAGGGGCAGCCGAGCGAATGACAGGAGAGCAGGCCTCAGATGCGCTCCACCCAGTGCCAGGGGAGTGACCAAGTTCTCTGGGGAAGTGCTGCTCATGGACAGAAGGCGCCTCTGTGCTGAGCCTTAGCCTCTTCTGAATGCTGTCCTGTGCACACTGGGTGGCTATGGGATCCCTCTTCTGTGGTCATTTCAATACCCCCTCCCACCCCCCACCCCACCCCCCATCCTGAGGGTCCTACTTCCTGTCTCACTGACTGGCCATCAGAGCAGCCACAGGAGGGAGCACCTCTCGATGCCCCCATGGTTAGTCTCACTGCCTCTCGTCCCAAGATCCCTCCTCCTAGCCCCTGTGTCCCCATGTCAGCCCCACCTATGGGCACTACGCCTACCCCTGTGGCCTACTCCAGGACCTCCTACCATTCCTCTCTCTCCAGATAATCCAGCTTCTACTGGTTCATTCCCATCACATAAGCATGCTTCCTCCCTTCTTCCTCCTTAAAACAACACAATGGAAACCACAAAACTTGACCGCAAGTCCCCCTCCTGCTACCACGGCATTTCTGTTCCCGATTAAAGTACAAGACCCCCAAGGAGCTGCTTCTATTGTCTCCACTTCCCTTTCTCCCAGTTTCTCAAACTTGCTGCCAGCAGGCTCTGGACACAATTGTCCCTCCAGCAGGACCACTCTGGACACACCTCCATCCTTGGCCTTCAGCTTGTCCTGCCCACTGATGAGCTCTCCCCTCTCCCACCTGCTCACTTGGCTCCAAGCCCCACAATCCAGCCTCATCCGGCCTCATTCCTCAGTCTTCTGCTGGTTCCTTCTCAGGCTCCACCCTCTGAAAACTAGAGTTTCCCACGACTAGAAGCAGTGTGTTCCTTCTCAGTCAATAGGCACCCACTTGGTGACTTTATCATGTCTCATGCCTCACATGCCATCTTAGGCTCATGACCCCAAGTCTTTATCTCTAGCTGAGATTCCATGTGGGGTCTAAGCTGGAATACCCAGTGTCTCCCTGACACAAGCCCTTGGGCCTCAGACAGGCCTGTCCACCTGAACGAGGCCAGGGCTCCAGCCTGCTTCTCCCCCACTCCACAGCGTTCCTCATCGCAGGAGGCAGACCCCATCCTTCAGCTGCTCAAGCCTGAAGGCTGCCATCCTGACTCATCTCCCTCACACTGCAGCCATGGGTGCATCCTGCTGACACGTCCTTATCTCTCCAGGTTTCTCCCCTCCTTCAGGTCTTTGCTCAAATGTCACCTTCCTCATGATAAGTCATTGACCACCCTTTTAAAGTTATTATTCCATTTTATCTTACAAGCTGAGGCACCCAAACTTCCTTCCCCATCTTATTACCCCTGACACACTGTGGTGCTTTAAAGTATGTCCATGAACTCACTACTGCTCCTCCTGGGAGGTGAAGGGGAACCCCTCCCCCAGCCCCGTGAGTGGGGACAGGACTTACTAATTCACTCTAAGAAACAGCGTGCCGTGGACGTGCAGGTGCGCGGTGTCCAAGACCAGGGCATCGAAGGCTCTGGGCCGTCTCCCTGCTCTCTCAGAACGAGCTCTGTGAGGAGCTGCCGACGTGCTGTGAGCGCACTCGCGCCCCCACCCGGAAGCCCACATGGAAGGAGCCGGCCCCCTCGCCCACAGCCAGCGGAGTGAGCACACGGGCCCCACCCCGCACTGGCTAAGAGGGGTCTCCCATGGGTGCAGCCCCCACGGGCCCTAACCAGTGGCCCGCTCCTCTGGTCCCTGCTCGTTGTTAAGCCATTAAGCTTTGTAGTAATTTGTTACCACAGCAACAGATAATTACACACACACTGTATTTTCCTTCCTACACAAAAGCCCCTTTGTGTAATGATGCCTGGATCAAATTAGTTGCTCAACGAACACAGGTGGTTAAGATAATAAAATAGTATATTATAAATATGCTGTTAAATTTAAACTTCCAACGTGAATTGTTTTCACTAAAAGATGAATACTGTGGATGCCTGAACAACACAGAGTTAGGAATCCCCTGCAAAGTCGAAAATCAATTTATAATTATTGACCACCACCCCCCAACACTTAACTAGCAGCCTACTGCTGAAGGGAAGCCTTACTGATAACATAAACAGCCGATCCACTCAGACTCTGCATGTTACTTCCACGTAAGCCAGAGAAAAGAAGATGTTATTAAGACAAGCATGAGGAAGAGAAAATACACTTCCCGTCCTGTGCATCCATCTGTATGGATCCTCTAAGTCTGTTCACAGGCTGGGAAAAAGCCCCATGTGAACTGACCTGCACAGTTCAATTTCATGTCGTTTAAGGGTCCACTGTACCCATATCCACTGACTCTTAGTTACTACTTCAAAACTGTACCAGTTAGCATCGTGTTGTGCTTAAAATGTCTTATTTTATGAGAATTGCCTTTCTTAAAAGAAAAGGAGAAAGCACATCTAAAAGCACCTTGCTAGCCAGAGAAAGGGAAATGGGAGGAGAGAAAGTGACCTATCAACACCTAAACCCCAAACCAGTGTCAAAACCGTCAGGTGAGCAGGTGACGCCGGGGTGGGCAGCTGGGGGGCAGGAGAGGACACAGTCCTTGCCTTGGGAGGCTCATCTAGCAGCGCTGCCAGATGGCTTTTCTGGGGGTGCTGTGACCCTGCACTGCAGCAGTATGGGTCTGTGGGACTGTCGGCCACAGGGAATCTGAAATCCGGGACCCTGTCCAAGTGGGGTGGGCTGAAACATGAGAAAAAAAGGTTGTGATTAGAAAAGTGAACTAACATTTTTAATCAAGCCAGAACCTGTCCATTTGGGAAATAATTGCACAGGCAAAGGTCTCCATGGAGGGCACGTCTTTCACTTTCTGCCACCGTTTACTGTCGCAGGCCCTTCAGGGGGAAAACTTCATTATCCAGGAAAACCGGTGCAGATGCTGCGGACACGAAGAGGAGATGGAGTCGAGCCCTTTGGGACCTAAAAACAGCTGGGTTCCAGCTCAGAATTCCCCTCGGGTGGATTTCTCCATGGCTGAGACAAGGCGCACCCACACATCACTTCTGGTCTTACCCTGCTCTGTGACCTTCCCATGTGCCTGCTCCCCACACCCCTCCATCTGTGAGGCTGTCTCAAGTGCACCCAGAGAACCAGGAGCCCCTGAACCACAGCTGGAGCTGCCAGACCTGACAGTTTGCTTTCCTGTTTCTGAATCCAAATCATAGGCCTGTGTGCACTCAGATTGACAGACCCCCATGGCTGAAGAAGTCTCCAGAACAGGGGATAGGGCCTGAGAACCTATGATGGAGCCTCAGAAGGGACACATTTGCAGTTCATCTTAGAAAGGCCCTGTGGGGAAACTGGGCAGCAGAGGGGAGGGCCGTGCTGCCCAATGCCCCGCCTTAGTCATGGGCACACCCCTGTACCTCCATCCGGACATCAATCTAGTGAGTCCTTGCTCTCTGGGGAAGAAGAGTGGTTGCCTTCGTTTTCACAAATCCTTACGATCTGGGGCGAGAAAACCCACTCATCTGATAAAAGTTAGAGGATCCCCTCCTGCCTGTCCGCATGGTCTGTCCACAGGGCCAATGTGACATGTCAGTCGCCTACTTTGGGTTCAGGCCCCTCTCCACACCCTTTAGAGAAATGTCTATTTGAAGTTCTGCACAGGATTTGTTACTTGTTTATGAGCCATCCAAGTCTGGAATGTCCCTCTTGCCACGACAGTCATTTTTCTTCCTCTCTTCCCTTGTTTGTAATAAAACACTGGGTCTTTCTTAGCAGGACGTCCAGCAGGTGCTCGGGGGGCTGGGACGCATTCCACAATCACATGACAGCTAGGCACACACCCAGCCCGCACATCAGGTTGATTCCCTGAGGCCCACAAATGTCCCCTAATTCTGATGCCCTTTCCAGGCTCACTGTCCTCCCAACCCCGCTGCCACCCTGCAGATGGTCCCTTCTGGTCCCAAGGTTCTTGTGTGTTTATGGAAGCCTGTCCTTCAGCTTTCTCTTCCACTCCTCCAGCTGGGCTGTCTTTTCTTGCTGGAGAAGATCACAAACACAACATGACAGACGCCACTCCAAAGTCATGCCAAGCAAGCTGTCGCTGCTTTTCTCTCCTCCCCGCCCAGCACCCCATCCCATGGCCGCTGTGCCTTTTCCCTCTTCTGCAGCCCCTCCACGTGCAATCTCTCCATCTGCCTCCTGGAAGCCAAGCCCTGACTCTGTGCCCAGCCTCTCCTGCCCACTGTCCCCGTGACGAGAGCACAGAGCTCTTCTCTCATCCCCTTTCACTTCTAATATCACACCTTAAACAGACAAACATGTGCAAGACGTGCCCATCGGAAGCACCTCCCCGACTCTGCACCCCTCCAGGTTGCTGTGCTGGCTCCCCTCCCTTTGGTCCTCAGAGCATAACCCACACTGTGCCCACTTCCCCTGCTCTCACTCCTGCAGCGGCGGGCCCGCTGCGACCACGCTAAGGACACGAGTCTGTCCCCATCCAGGACGTCACCCAGCACACCCAGTGGCCTTCCTCCATGTCCCCTCTCTTTGGGCACACACAGCCTCCTTCCCGAAGTTCTAACCACACCCCTCACCCCCGGTGGCTCTGGAGACGGGGAAGGTTCTGGCTCTGCCTCACTCTGTCGTCACTCTTTTCTAGAATAGGGTCAGTGGGCACAGCCGCAAGGTATTCCAGACCTTCCTGCGACGGTGAGTGTGCAAATGCAGAAGTGTCTGCACAGGCTGCAAACTTTGTCCCACACTGTGTGTCACACGGGAGCTGGCTCCCTGAAGCCCCATGACCGTCACAGCAAACCCTTCGGTAACTTTCGGTGAAGTTTAACTCCCACTCGATGACCAGTGTCTACAAAGAAGCAAAGGGGTGTTTTTATGACCTTAATGAGAATGACTGTTTCTCCAATGGTGAGTAAGAGAACCACCAGGAGGCTGGGCCATTTGCTAGGTTCACTCACCAGCCAGGTGCTTCAGGCCCACAGCGGCCAACTCAAAGTCATGTTTTCATAGATTTAAAAATGACTACCTGTCATTAACCTTCAGAGTCCCTCAAAAAAAAAATATGAAAAACCAAGTCCTGCACTGAACACACAGATGTTAAGGAGTCCTTCCTGTTCCAGCTGTGCAGTCGCTCCTTGGTGACCTCATTGTCCTTGTAAACGTGACTGTCACTCACAGGTGCACAGTGCTTCACCTGATGCCTCGGGCTCCATCCTCCTATCCCTACACCATCAGTGCCACAATCTGCTGTCTCCCTCAGTGAACACACCCAAATATGAACTGATCACCCCACCTTCCGAACCTCCTCCTGTGTTTTGCATTCTGTCACTGCCATGAGTCCCACTGGCTGAGGTCCCACAAGTCAGGCTGTCCTCTGCCCTCTTGCCTGCCTGCTAAGCAACATGCTCATTGGGGCTGGGCCATGAGCTATATCCAGCGACACGGCCCATACGGCCAAGGACATGACTTTGTACATACATGACAGGTGTGAGACGGATTTGTAACTGGTGAGTCTCATACCTGTCCTGAAGGGAAGCACCTCTTAGTCGCATCTGGTTCAGGTCAGCCCTTAATTCTTCAGAGTCTAGTACGAGCTGATCCTACAAAACAGCAAATGACATACATTGCAGCTATCTCAGGATTTAAAATTGTTCACAACAAATGTGCTCAAATGTTGAGCATAACCACAGTAGGTTCAATTAGCAGTTATGCATACCAAACAATTTATTTATTTATTTATTCATTTAATGCTAAATGCTCTTTTATTTTTTTATTTTTTTAAATTCATTTTTATTGTTAGACTTATTGGGATGACATCTGTTAGCAAGGATTACATAGGTTTCAGGCATACAATTCTACAGTGCATTGTCAACTTGATGTATAATAAGTTCACCACCTAATGTGACTTCTCTTTCCATCACCTTATATTTAGCTTCCCCCCTCCTCTCCCACCCCCTCCCCTTTCTCCCCTCCCTGACCCACTTGTCCCCAAATAAACATTAAACTATTGATTGTGTCCACGGGTTATTTGTTTCTTCATTTCTTCATCATGCTTAGTGAAATAAGCCAGACAGAAAAAACAAAGAACTGTATGACTTCACTCATATGCGGAATATAAAACTGAAACCAAACATTTTAATTGTAAGAAAATTTTCTCCAACAGTCCTACACACAAACACTCAAACCAGCAAATTCACTTTAGAATCCCCAATGAATAAAAGGACATTCTCAGTCATGGACAATTTTTCAGAGGAAAAAACACCAAGCCAAAACAATGATGAATTGTGTAAAGACAAGAACTTATTCAGGACGGGGGTGACAATAGTCATGTTCTACAGCACACACTTCTCTGCAACATGTGAAATGTCTTACTTCGAGCACATACTCACTGATGTGCCTTTTGTACACTCGACCTCATTTCTGTACAGGTCGAACAAGTAAATAAAACTTTGAATGTCACTCATAAATCTGGATCTGTGCTGTTCTACCTCTTTAGTACCTACTGGCCACATGTGGCGACTTAGCATTTAAAATGGGACTAGTCCAAATTGAGATTTGCTGTAACTGTAAAATAAAGAGTGGATTCCAAAGACTTCATATGATAAGAATGTAAAGTAACTCATTATTTTTTGTATTAATTACATGAGAAAATAACACTCAGACTACGTTTGGTTAAATACAATTAACTTCACCTATTTTTTTTAAGTGTTTTCAACGTGGCAACCAGAAAATTTTAGATTGCGTGTGGGGCTCAGATTATCTTCCTCTGGGAAAGCACTGTTCCTGATGAAAGGTTTGTTTCTTGTTTGTGCTTTCAGATGAACGCTGAGAAGACTCAGAGTTCTGAGTTGTACACACCACCACACTCCCAATCCACACGCATGCCCGAAAGCTATAGCAGTGGCCCAGCCGAGCAGAGAGCTGAACTCTAGTCCCACCAAACACTTGGAGTGATTCTAACAATGAACTCAGCTCAATTCAGCTCTTAATGCATTTCCAAATGATTTAAAGATTTAAGTACCTTATCACGTTGAGTGTCTTCTAACTCCTTTTTTGTATTTTCAACTTCTATTAATAGAGAATTCTGAAAAAAATATAGATAGTTCTTCAGTACTGATTTTTGAATTTTATTTAAAACAACAAAGCACACCTCAGAAAAGGAATGGACCATATGCATGTACTCTAATGGGCAGTACGCACTCCCGGAGTCAAATGCTGTCAATGAAGGCAGAATTCCTAGTTACTTACACATGTAAAATTTTCTTCTCTGATCAATTTTTTAAAATGTTTAGAATGTCAAGTTCACATTGTAAGTTAGTTTTCATCTGTTGAATTAGTTTATACTAGCTGTTGCAATTCACTGGTCACTGGGAAACTGGACACATGTTTCAAATGCATAATTCAAACCTCAGATAAAAATAGTCCTACCTTAGGTTGGGCCATTGATCAGGAGCAGATGAAGTAACTGTGCTATGTGGCCTCTAATAATGCATTTCACAGTGGGTTGTGTGTAAATGTGTCATATAATTCACAATAATCACTGATCACCCTCAAATGAGCATGACCCCAGGTGTCACCTCAAAGAAGGCTCTGGGCCTCATCTCTTAGTGAATCTGAACCCCATTGAGCCCATATGAGCTTCTCTGATACAGATTCCTGGCCATGCCTTTTCTCTGGTTACACCTAAGGATTCCATGATGGCAGTAGCAAGAGTACAGGCATAGGTTATTTCCAAACCCAAATAGAAGAGAGAAGGATGGAGTTGGAATATGGAGCTGTTTGTTTCAGCTCATGAAACCCTTTACATTATGCCATACTCCTAGAATGCTATGTTCATAAGCGAGACAGAAATTAACTTCCAAGGCAAGAGCAATGAAGGGGTGAGGGTTGGACCCCAAAGAAGATTCTAGCTCAGGGATTGACAAATGGCCTTTTGGCCAAATGTGGCCCGTGGACTCCTCTAGGAAATAAAGTTTCATTAGAACATAGTCACACCAACTTATGGACATACTGTCTCTGGCTGCTTCTCTGTTAATTATTCATTAGCATGAAATTATGCATAATTAGTGAAAGCCTAACATATTTAATAACTAGTCCTTTAAAGACAGTTCGCTGACTCCTGTTCTAGAGAATAAGAATGATAAATAATCTCTGATGTGCATGAACTATGCAAAGACATAACAAACGGTAAGATCACTCAGTGGGTGGGCAAGAGTTGGCATGTTTCCTGTTTTCTGGAATGGCTGTGAACCACTGTTCACAGGAGGACACTGTGCACTGCTGCTCAGGAGGACACGCGTGGTGTGTCTGCAAAGCGTGGAGAAGTTTCAGGGAGGTCACAACAGCTCACGTTGTCTTCTAGAGCAGCCACCATCTCCTTCCTCGAAAGCTAAGCCTCTTGTTAGATTCTGTAAGAATCTTGCCAACAGTGTCTGGTAAACATTTATGACAGTCTTTATGCATTTCGTCTATTTTCCTTACCTGAAATAGGAGAAAAATAACTTAGTAACTTTTAGTACAGGTATAATAATCATTTCAAAAGTGACAAGGACCAACAGTGTAGTGACATGTGCTGTCATCCCCTAGGCCGTTCCTCCCACAGCCATTCCTCTCACTGCATTGGACTCGGATGACACCAGAACTGACCACAGGGGCAGGGACATGCAGGGAGACATCTCTGAGAGATTGCTAATTAGGAGGTTCCATTGCATCTGTTAAGAGGAGCACTCAAGGGGCCTCAGGAATACCACACATCATTAACTGTCAGGTGGACTCAGGACACAGAGTTACACACAGAAATGAGCATATTTTTATGGGGATCAGCTTATCTCCACACGGGTGGAGGAATTTCCCCACATGTAAACAGAAATTCGGGTCTGGATTCAGTGAATGGGGAGAAGAATCCATAAAACAAAAAATAAAATAGTTCATTTTGGAAAAAAAAGTCAGTGGAAACAGAGACTTTCACCTGCTTTTCCTCATGCTCCTACATCACTTGAATTTTTATAATAAAAATTTATATTAAAATATTACAAACAATTACCTAAGAAATTTTAAATTGTAATAACCAAGTTGGTAAGTCTGTGTGTTACAAGACTTTCATGGTTTGAAAAGCTTGTTTCGTCCCTTGTCCTACATGAACACAAAAGACCATGGAGGCGAGAGGTAGGGCTAGCAGGCAGCCCATGTCAGGGCGGGTCACCTGAGCGCAGTCACAGAGCAGGGGGCATGATGGGCAGGGCTGGGGCTTCTCCCAGCTGGAGGGCAGTGTGGTAGAGGGACAAGGTGTGTGTTGAGGCCCATGTAGGAGGAGCGAGCACA
Source organism: Lyroderma lyra (assembly GCA_004026885.1). Classification (NCBI taxonomy): domain Eukaryota; kingdom Metazoa; phylum Chordata; class Mammalia; order Chiroptera; family Megadermatidae; genus Lyroderma; species Lyroderma lyra. Next base: position 12,432 of record PVJL010005576.1, read on the forward strand.
CAAAGACTCACTGCAAGCCTGGGCAACGTGTTCCCCTCTGCACTTCGGTTTCCTCACCTGTAACACATGGGTGCCAGTATCTCCCCTTCCCATAGCATTGTAAAGATAATTGAGCCTAACACACAAATTGCTATCTGGAGGAAACCCCGTACTCCAGACAACAAAGTATTGGCATTTGAGTGTTCATAAAGCAAACAACTTCAAAGTTTAATTTGAATTGCCTTAGCTATAAACAGAATCCCCATCCCAACACTTGTCCTGCAAAACTCTACAAGCCAGTTCTGAAATTAATGGAGTGCATCCCTAAGCAGACTGAAATAAATTCTCTGGGAGGAGAGTGTGTGCGTGTGCTGGGAGCAGGGGACTGCCTGACATGCAATCTCTTACTGGAAGTCAGACTCTCAACTTCCTGGAAGCTCATGCTTGATGCTCAGCAGTCCATGGCCAAGATGATTCATTTCTGGTGCAAACACAATCTGATGTCCTTGAACTGATGCCATAAACTTACCGCCCGCTGGACCCAGGACTGTCACTGGCTCTATATCCTGGCTGTGCCACACTGACATCTGTCCACCACTTCAGAGAAATGCTCAGGATGCCACTGAAAGATCCTGCACCACCAAGATCTCCTAATGCACCTTCTACACAGTTCAATGCCATTGTCCTCTTGCTGAGGAGTATCCATCCCTACACACTCCTTCATGTCAGGAGCAATAATGGGGTATTTTGGGATAGAGATCTGGCCTATGACCAGAATTTGGAACTTCATTTCAGAATACTCTAGTTTCAGGTGGACCCCCAGCCAGCACCTCTGGTTTGTCTGATGGACACACCAATAAGGTCCTTCTTGTACCTGACAGGTAAGTCAATGCAGCAGGCAGCCATCTTCCCTAGCAGCACTGCCCACAGGCACCAACTTCTTTCTAAGCTACCAAGGTTGACATGAAATTGTGTGTGTGTGTGATGCATGCACATAACAGCAGACAACTCACAGATATGGCTACACATTAAGCACACAGAACAGGAGTGGGGAGCGGACCAGAATCAGCAGAAGCAGAGAAACAAACACTGAGACTCCTGCCTATCCCGAGGCACCAGCTCAGTGCTCACATCTGCATGTTCACATATGCACTGCAGTTCCTCATTCTTTTCCTCCAAATAAGCCTCCATCTGGCACAGCCTTTCCTTAGTGTTGCCATGGCTCTCTCTAGCCTGTTGGCAAATGTAGCATAAGCTCAACTAAATCACACATGTCCTTAGAGGCCACATGCACACTGCCATGGTGTTAACATGCACAGCATGCTCACACAGCCTCTTCCAACTATGCTGATCACGTTGACCAACACATCCGCTCTGTGGCCTCATGCATTAACCCCATCTTGGTGGTAGTCTGGGGTGTGTCTGGTGCTGGGACCAGCTTTGTGAGAGGGTGTGCTCATCTGACCCCATGCCCAGTGCCATGTCTCCCCATGTCCCCCAATCCTCAGTCAGCATGGGGACAAGAGAGCAACAAGCACACAGCAGCCATGTGCATGGTCTACCTTTCTAAGCTGGGAAGTGAGCTCACACAGTTTAGCTTCCTTAGCAATAGAGCTTCCAGAAGACAAAAGGACAATCTAAACTGCCAACCAGGGAGATGATAGAGGAGAAAAGAAACTGATACTTTAAGTGCAAATCATGATGGAAAAGGAGAGGTTGTCACACCTGTCAGCAATGAACTTTCTCTAAGGAAGGTCAGTGGGCACTTGTACCATCTGACCGCCCCAACGTCAGCCTTCACAACAGTGTCCTTTGTCTGCCTTGACCCTTTACTTGCCTGTCCCCACCAGCAGGTTACTGAGCTCGAGTGAATTGACAGAGACCCTCACATGGGCTCCTTAACCTGGGCCATACCCCTCTTTGCCCGGCTGGTGCCAGTTGGCACCACAGAGCTGTTATTGAGAGGCTCAGCAAGGCTGGCCTGTCTGTGGCTGTGAACCAGCTCCTGAGGGGACAATCTGAACCCATGCATTTCTCCCATCACTCAGAAATCACCTCTTCATCTGCGGGCCTCACCCCTGCAGGGGAGGGCTGGGAGGATGGGACTGTCTTGGACACGCCTAGCCAATATATTTTTAACAAGTTTACTTTAAAATGTGTTCATTACAAATTTTCTTTGATTGTCTTGAAAAGAGAATATTTTTTTGCCATTTCTGAGGAAAACTCTATCCTACTTTTGCACAAAGCTTCAAGCTTATGCTGTGAGTTGCTGATGTACATCTGAGCAACAGTAACTTTTAGATTAAGCCCTGTGGGGACAAACAGTACACATCTGATTACTGGAGGCAAATTAGGGACAAGAAAAAGAGGGTAATGTCTGAATGTTTTTGTTTTTAAAAAGCAATTTAATCTCAAACATAATGCTCTATTTTATGGACATAGCAGTGTGGACACAAAAACAAAGATGAATAAGACCCAGAAGAAACAAAGCCCCACCCCGTGGGAAAGCTGACACAGAGCCTGAAGGGTCCCAGCAGCACCTTGGAGAGTGCAGCCGCCCTCTGGGCCGGCTCAGCCTCCACCTCCAGGAGCTGAGTGTCTCCGCCTTCCTCAGAGGCTGCTGCAGCTCCTGCTGTACCAGCTGCAGGAACTCCCACAACTGGCGGTTCTTACTGCAGCTACAGAGAGAGCAGAGCATCGAACTAGCAAATATGGCCATTTCTGTTTTCAAGAAATTGGAATAAAGCCTTCATGTAGACATCCAAACTAGTTTTGATGGAAACAGAACTCCTCTGCCATGTCCTTTGGGGCCACACTTTTATTCCTGCAAGGAGGACTCACCCCCTTTCTTGGGCTTGCTGTCAATGCGCACTACACCTTTTGGCAAATTTTTTGCTTTTCCTAAATATCTTTAAAGACGTCTTCCAATAAACCCAAAACTTCCTATGTGTGGAAAATGATCTGTTTTCTGTAGGAGTTTGCTCATTCTTATTGACAAGTTCAGGAAAGAAGGGTTCAGCACTAACCCTTCTGAAGAGATCATTGGACCTATTATTTAAAGGGGTCACCACCCACAGCAGACGGCCATGGTCTTGTAAGCCAAACATGGCTCCCATTGCCTTTGTAATACACACCTTCCAAGACTCTGCTTTATGAAATGCCACTCAAGTTATTTTTGTAAATAGGACTAGTCTCACTCTAAAAAAAAAAATAGAGTAAAAATATGACTACTCTCACTCTAAAAAATGTTCAATGTAGAAAATTTAGGCAAAAGATTTTTTTTAAAGAGAACTTAGCAATGATCACTTAGCAATGATCTATAAGTTCAGGCTCCTGAGAGGTTAGCATTTGTTTATATGATGCTTTCTGCTTTTCTCTGTGTTCATTTATCTCTGTGTACATAAATCATACAATATAGTATGCTTTAAAACTCTCAGGAAATGCTGTGCGTAGTATTTTGTGATCTGCCTTTTAAAGGCAATACTGAGAACACCTCATTCCACAATATAATTTATAATAGCTTTCTAGGATTTTATTTTTTATTTTTAAAGTGGGCCTAATGACACACTTTATAACATAATAGACAAACTCACTTTACTTTCAAGAAGCTGGATTTGGTTTTTCTACTTAAGTCTTGTGTACCTGAGACTACAGAGAAAGAGGAGCGGTGGCTATGGCTTACCAGACCTCAGGAGGTGCAAACGCTCCTACAGACCACATTTCTGAATCTGCCATTTATTCCACAAATAGCCAACTGCCTTGAAGTTCTCTGCTACTATCTGCTCTCTTGGTAAAAATGCTGATAAACAACAAATTAATGTTCAATAAAAGCAAAAACAGAAGAGAGAATCAAGGAGAGTAGCTCCATAAAATGCATGTATAAAGCCCTATATAACTGACACTTGAAAACTGAAGTAACCCATACTCCTGAACACAACAATTTAAGATCATAAAAACTTTACATTTGGACTTCATTTTCAACTTGAAAATCACAGGAAAAAGGGTTTTTAACTTCATGGTAATTAATTAGTGATACCTGACAAAGCTCCACAGAAAACACTACCTGTTGACACGAGGAACCTTGATTTGTAATTCCTCATTCAGGTTCTTCATTAAGGTCATGCACAGAGGGGACCTCACTGTGCTGGGAGGCAAGTGTCTTGAGAGTAGTGATTCTGTCTTTCATGTCTTCCTTTTGGGACATGGCCTACCTTAGATTTCTCAGAAGGAAAGTAAGTTAAACAATATAGACACATTGATATACTTAAGAGAGAAAAAACTAGACTGAACCTGAATTTTTAAATCAAATGCAAAGTTAATGTCCTAAATATTAAATTGATAGAGATGCTGATGTTTTCCAATGTGAATGAAAACACACCTACTTCAAATATAAATATTCACCCAAATACCAGCAAAGACTCATTTGCTTTAATACTATGTCGGGCCACTCAGTTAAGCAAGCACGTTCTCTTCTACATAATGTTACAAAAAATATAAAATAAAATAAAATATGCCAATACTGTAAGAATTCCGGTAGATGAAGGCATCTGTAATGAAGCCATGACATCTACTTGCTTCATGATCTAAGTAGGTTCACAGAGGACAGGAAGTGGCCCTCAATGGACACAAGATTGACACGACACACCAGTGTGGTTCTCTTCAGTAAAACTTGGATGAAATCTCATCCAATTACCACAAAATTAAGGAGGTAATATTAGTGAATGAAAACAGAAGTCAAAGTTTATTTTAATTGGATACGACATCCTAAAGCCTAATTCTGTAACAAAATTCTATTTCACAGTTTTAAACACTGAAACAACGGTCAGCACTTTCAGCTAGTGTAGTTTCTGTCCTGCTAGAAATTCATTTAGGTAGCTCTCTGTTTTCCAAGTAAGTCATGTTAGCAAAGTTTAAATATTAAAAGTAACAGGTCTTAAAAAAAGAATTTCAAAATTTTATGCATATTAAACTCTGCCACATAAATATACTCCTGTTGCCAAGGAATAATGTTACTAAACAGGTAATACAATCTATGCAAATATTTTTCTTTGAATTCTTACATAAAATAACTTCCACTAAGCCACTAAACAGTAAGTACGCCTGTTCTACAGACACTTTCAGGATTCTAACAGGTCTTCCTGATGGGTTCTGGGCTGGTCTCATGGAGAAGAAGTTTGGGGGATGTCATATCTTATTTACAGTGGACAGGTTAAAGAGTCTGGGAGGTGCCAGAGAAAGTATCTAGCCCTCATTTGTTTCTATGACAATTACACAGTCTCTCATGCACCCTTATACGTACAGAACATTCACCAGAAATGAGTGTATTTCTACATATTATCACAGCATGATGCTGATGACCCATGAGTGAGCAAATTCCACTCTCACTGTTTGTGTGACCACCGACATTCACTATCATTGAGTCCTTCAAGGATCAGGACATCAGGAGAACAGAAGAGTGCCAGTAATGCTTGTGCCCTGAGTAGTCAATGGACAATGGTCACATCCCTTTAAGGAACTAGCAGCACAACAGATGTCAGCATTTACTTGCTTAAGTGTACATGAGAAGAAAATCTGGGCATCAGAAGGATCACTCCAGGAAGCTGAGACTCATAGCAATGAGGGATCCACAAAGCAAGGCACCCGTCACACGTCCGCACCCCCATTCTGTGGCCGCCAGTCCAAGGAACCAGTGAGGTCAGGTCTCCCCCACCTTTCAGGCCTCGGGGAAAGGAGACTGCACCACCAGAATGGGGACCAGCCTAGCACGTCGCCATGGCACTCCTCTGTGTTGCTATCACTGCTGCAGTAATACAAAGGTTGAAAGCAACTGGGAGAGTCGGGGATAAGAAGAGCCCAACCATCAAACTGAAACCCCCTGAGGGACACCTCAGCGGCAGCGCCACCAGGGCCTCCTCACTCTCGGAGCTCACTGTGTGGACGTCACGCTGCAGCTTCCTGTTCTCCGCCCTGGACGTGATGAGGTCATTCCTGCTGATGTCCAGGTCCTTTTTCAGCTCTGTCACATGGCTGGAGAGGACAGCCAGACACTCCTTCATCTGACTCTGCTCCCAAGACTGCTTGTTGATGATCTCCTGCAGCTCCATGGCACGTGAGGGGTCCTCCTCATGGGGTCTCTGAGGGGAGAGACAGGCATAAATGGCGTCATCTGGTGAGCTAGGAAACAAAGTGCTGCGGGCAGACAGGGAGGGTCAAAACTAAGAGCCGTGATCTGCTGGATATCACACAGTCACAACCACTCGGGTCTGACAGGTGGTGTGGCAACAGCCTCCCAAACAGTCTCCACGGTAGACACTGAGGACAGAGGGATGGGCACAGACAGACAGACAGACAGCCGGAGGACTTGACTTTCCATTCATGCTCCGTGCGCTTTCTTGTTCATGGTTCATGGCAAGTGCCCCATCTGGCAGTGTTTGTCTCTGATTATTCTGTTCTATAAGAATCATTAGCTAAAACTAAAGATTGGGGATGAGAGCAAAGAAATAAGGACAGACAGCAAGACCCCTTTAGGAAACACACCGTTGTAAACATGTATGATGATGTCATGTGTCCTGACTAGAACCAGGTTATTAACATCATTAAGATGACCCAGAGGGGCTGGCCCTCAATCAGAAAGACAGAGAATGGCTGTTCCACTATTACAGCCTTCATACTTTTTTTAAATTGAGGGAGAAAATAAAAATCCTCAGATCAAACTGCAGAATGGTTTATCAAGCTCACCTCTTTCTGTGTAGCACCTGATTCTTCCTCTAAGAGCCAACACCTTTCACGTGCTACTCTTAACTGCTCTCTCACCTGAAATTAAAAGGGACTGAGTTTGTGTATCTATTTATTTAATTCTTAATGGACAGTGATCCTAATCTACTATTAGTGTAATGTAACATAACAGAATACCTTCATGTTAATGTCAGTAAAACTTGTTTGTTCATAGCTTTAAATTTTGAGAAAAATATTCCCCCTAAATTCCATAATCTTAATAACATATCAATTTTAAAAATATAATAAATTTTAAGACATTTATGCCAACTAATACTTTTAACTGTAGAGAATTCTGTCTTCTTACAGGAAACATTTGTTTATTAGAATCCAAAAAGCTACAAAAAGCAAACTAGAGTTGCATAAACAAATATGATGCCAACCCAATAACACAGCATGTGTTCAAATCAAGAATTACTGTGTGGCTGATGGTACCTTTTCATCCAGATATTTCTGGTGCTGAAATAATGCACTGAGGGCTTTCAGTATTTCTAACTCACTGCGTATATCTGGAGGGAGCTGTGCTCGCCTCCTCCCCACGGTCATCCTGAGAGACCTCTCCTGCCTGAAGACGATGCGCTCCAAGTGTTCTAAAAGCAGCTGGAAGAAAAGGTCAAAATGAAAACATGTTTAAAGAACACTTTCAATTTTATATTTGAATTTGGGGCAAATAACTCTTACCAATCTCATGCTGAAACACGTTGGACTCCCTTCAATTCAGTCTAAGGTTAGAGAAATACCCTCTTAAATAGATTAAAATATCATTCACTCTCATCATGAACATTTCAAGCAAAGTATGAGAAAGCTAAACTGATCAGTCACAGTTAAGACAGTGAGGAATGCTGAAAATGTGTTTAAAACCAAACAGAGTAGATTGCCTTTTGAATTTAAAGACAGCAACAGTGACCCTGATAGTGACCCAGAGGCAAATGGTAAAACAACGAGAATCTGCCCACTAACCCTGGTGTTGTTACTTTCTGCTTTAAGGCCATCGATTTCTTCCTCCTGCCAAAGGAGCTGCTCCCTGCATTCATTCAGTGGTCTGGTAAGTGTTGCGACTTCCTAGAAAACAGAAAAGTCAGAGAGATAGAGAGATCCTTTAGGATTTCACACTTAGTCACAAATGAAGCCCTTGAAGCCCTTTATATTTTAATTTGCATGAAAGAAACACCACATCAGACTATCCAAACTAATACTCAGACTATTCAAAATAATCTTCTCTTGTCACATCTCCATCTCTTTCTTAGGGTACATAGGATAGCATGACCTTACCTGTCTTCCATCAGGGTTTTCTCCATCAATTATTTTTAGGATGGAAGGAAGAGCGTGCCCTAGCTTCTTAATAGCACCTTGAGATTTCAAGAGATTAATGGCTCAGAAATAAAATTAGTCTCACGTAGAAATTTAACCTTTACATGCATGATGAAACAACTCAAGCATGCCATTACATGAAACCAATTTTTAGATTACTATTGGCAAAAGTTTAAAACTACACAGACAGCACGGATAATTAGCTCATTTGAAAAGCAGAGAAATTGGGAAATGCAAGATGGACTCCAAGCTCTCAGATTTATTTCCAGAGCAAAATGAAATTTCCTCCTTGAAAGAAGAAGGAGACTCTGAGAATTAGGAGTAAGAATTCCATGAGCAGACCTTCCCTGCCAAATCTGTGGGATTCAGCCAAGAGCTTACTCTAGCTGCAGGCAAAGAAATTTACAAAGTGGAAACATTGTGTCCATATCCCTAAATTAGCATGGGCAAGGCCAACACAGCCATGCCCGTGCTGCATCGCTAAGAGTTAAAGGGGCATGTTTACTACTTGCTTCAGGGTAACAAGCAAACACCACCTCATGCAAACCTGGACCTGTGGTCACCCCACGTAAAAAGCAGGGAGAGGGCCTGGAGGAGCAATACTTCTATAGTTTTTAATGCTGAACCATATAAATGTTTTAGTATTTCTAAAAAATTAATTAAAATTAAAAACCCTAAAATTAAGAATAAACAAAAACAAGTGACCCTAAAGCTATATTAAATTTTCTGTGGTTACGTTATTTCACATTGTTTTAAACCCCATTATTCTAAATAAACCTGACTCCTGAACAGTGGCGGGGGGGCTTAGGTGTGCTGATCCCCCATGTACTCGAAAATATATAACTTTGTCTCCCCAAAAGCTTAACTACTAATAGCCTATGATTCACCAGAAGCCTTACCAATAACATAACACAAATTCTGCATGTTATATTACATGCTTTATTCTTATAATTAAGTAAGCGTGAGAAAAGAAAATACTAAGAGAATAAAAAAATACAGTTACAGTACTGTATGTATTTATTGAAATAAAAATCTACATATAAGTGAATCTGTATAGTTCAAACACATGATATCCAAAGGTCAACTTGTATATAGTCTTGAAATAGATTTATTCTATCATCCAAAAGAATGGTAAAACTTCTCTCAATAGCATGATTATAACAATATGGTACTAAAAATTTGAAACTATTTTATGTGTATCACAGGATAAAAACTGTATTATAAAAAATCAAAATTGTTTATGGAAGACAGCAAATATAAAATAAATAAAGGGATAAAAACTGAGTTTTAATTTGTAAAGGAAATATCGATGTGAGACCCAGGTTTTTCTGGTTAGGAACATTTCTGTCTAGCTCACTGACAGGACCTAACAGAAACTATCCCCCAAAATTGAGCATAAGCAACCCTCAGATACTGATTCCTAAATGTCACTCACACCAAAAGAAACCTGCGCTCCTCAGAGCAGTGATTTCAGGTCTCAGGCAGGAAAAACACAAAGTGTGTCTAGGACAAATGTTTGTGCCAGAAGATGATGGTGCATTCAAATATAAATAGGGCCTTGGCCAAAGACACAGGGGCCAATGTGAGGGGGACAATATGAGCATTATTCCAAGAATAATGATGATACTTGATTGCAATACATGGAATACATATAGATCCACATGTCCAGAGTGGTTGAGAGAGAGAGAGAAAGAGGACAACAAAGGATACGCTTTGCAGAAGAGTAGCATCAGTAGTAAGTGAAGGAGCACTGAGAATTGGAAAATCATCACTTGGCAACTTCCAATGTCAGAACTATTGTGGTCAGGAACTCCAGTGGGCACTAACATGCCTGGGAAGTGCCCTAGGGACCAGGGAGTTCACTGGGGCACAGGCTCCCTATGGCCCTCCACAGATTGCAGCGCTGTGCAGAGAGAGCCACAGAGGGGTCTGCAATCTCTGCCTTAGCCCAGTGACCCCACTTCCTACCATGAGAAGGGGACCATTTGAAGTGACATTCCTCCAAACGTGATGCCCAGGTAACCTGGGAGGCAGAGGTGAGAGATGCTAAATCCCTGTGGAACTGCAAACTGCACATCATGTATCCTGGAACATGGCACGTATTATTACTCTTGCAATTTTCTAACCAATAAAAAGTGTAGATACAGTAAGCTGTTAAGTGAACATGTTATGCATCAAATTCCCTCCAGCTAAGAACCATTTCCTTCCTTTTTTGTTGTTTGTTTGTTTGTTTTGGTGGTTCCTGAGTAGGGATCGAACCCAGGCCATGGCAGTTAGGGTGCCAAAGCCTAGCCACTACACCACCAGGGAACCCCTTAAGAACCATTTTCTGAGCAGAAGTAAAACTGCTAGGTCAGGACATGAGCGGTTTGGAGGATCTTTACACACAGGACAAAACTGGGTCTCCAAACGTCAGCGAGCAGGCCCCTCAGTAGTAACCGTACTGAGGGTGCGGCAGCAGCACGGGCACTAAGGGAGGCCTGCTCTGAGAGCGCGTGTGCCCACACAGGACTTCTGGTAAGCAACATGGTGCACGTAGGGGCCACCCACAACTCAGCATGGCAGGTGGGGGGGGACAGGCCTAGGGGAAAGAGGGTCCACATCCCCCCAGCACACCTTGGAGGTGGCCTCTGAAAGAAAGGAGGGGTCCTCTCCACAGGCCCTGGAGACCAGCAGGATGAGAGAGGGGCAGAAAAAGGGCAGAGCTCTCTCCTTGGCTTTTGACCAGCTGACTTGGGGGAACCTGCCCTGTTCACCACAGGAGGGACTTAGGTGGGGACAGGATGATTTTGGCTGGTGTGGAATTTAAGGAGCCCAAAGTTTACACAACTAGGGGTGTACAAGATGGTGTGGAATTTAAGGAGCCCAAAGTTTACACAACTAGGGGTGTACAAGATGGTGTGGAATTTAAGGAACCCAAAGTCCACAAAAATGGGGGTGTACAAGATGGTGCCCAGGCCAGGTGGCTGTGGACAGAGCAGTGAGAGCAAAGCTCAGAGGACAGCTGAAACCACAAAAGAACCCCCAGCCCCCGTGCTGCCTACACACACAGTGAGCAACTGTCTCACCCCAATTGTGACTGGTGTGACAGCCTCCATTGCAGGAGACTGCAAACTCCTGTCCCTTCCTGGTTATGTCCTTGTGCTCCTGCTTTCAAAGAACTACCCTATCAAGTGCCTATTTGATTACACTTCAGCATATGCTCCTTGAATTATGTTAAAACAAATGCAATTACAAAGACACATCCAACTGAAAAGATTTACAGACACAGTAAAATCCAGGTAAGACTTCATTTGGCCAATTCTTTTCAGTTTCTGCCAATCAAATCTGACCTAAACAAACTTGATAATTTAGATTTGAAGAAGAAAATTCTTCATGTTTCTCTAATCCAATAAATGGGACCATTATAGCACCGACATCAAATTATAGTTGCTCAAATAAAATCCAAACGTTTGGCTTATTCACCTTTCAGGAGAACTGACTAAACCCAGAAACGCATTACAGCCAGTAATTACTCACTTCCTAATTGCCCGCCCGTGGCAGGCCCACGGTGAGTGTAAATGGACGCTCATTAGGTCGACCTGACAGCACCCTCAGGGCACCTATTCTGAATAAATCAGATGGCACCTAGGCAGCTCAGAAATACTCAGGTAACCTAAGTGTCTCCGTAAGGTGCCCTGTGCCGTGTCCCTTACACTTCAGTGGCCACTTGCTCCTGCCACCTATCCTTAAGTCCTCACTCAGCTCCTTAATAACATGTTTGGAAACACTGGTCCAAATATAATAAATTTAGATGAATGCCTTCAGGGGGACTCTCATCTGCCAATGAGAAAGTTCCAAAGGAAACCATCACCAGCATTCTATTATAGTCCCTAAAACAAACTAGATTTACAAAACCCAGGTGTTTGCACAAATGTGGGCTGTAAAAATATTTTTCCTGATTTATCCTATTTGCCCATTAAATTTCCTTAGGACACTGGAAGTAGTACATGACACAATACATGGGAAATACACATGTAGCAAGACACAGCTTCAGAGCACAGATCGAAAGTCACCCCACAGCTCCGTGGCTTCATGGCCCATTTTCAAACACTTTGGGGCACTACACCAAATCTAGGCAATTCCTTATGTTGCCTCGAAGAAAGGAACAAAAGTTATGCAGCATTTTCACATGACTCTCGAGGACCACAGAAGATTAACCCTCGTGAAACTCATGTACATGTGACTTACAAATCCCAGAACCATTTAACAGATGATGTCATCAAGTACTCATCTAAAAATATCAACACCAAAATGCTGACTGAACATTTCCCTAATCTGGTGGAGGAAATAGACATACGAGCCCAGGAAGCACAGGAGAGTTCCAAACAAGTTGAATTCAAACAGACCCTCCTCAAGACACATCATAATGAAAATAGCAAACATTCAAGACTTTTAGAATCCTAAAAGCAGTAACAGAAAGGCAACTAGTAACTCAAAAGGGAGCATCCACAGAACTGTCAGCTGATGTCTCATCAGAAACTTTGCAGGCCAGAAGGGACTGACAGAAAATACTCAGTGTGATGTAAACCAAGGATCTCCACCAAGATTAATGTATCCAGCAAGGCTATTATTCCAAACTAAAGGACAGTTAAGAGCTTCCCAGACAAGATAAAGCTGAAGGAGTTCATTACCAAACCAACACTATTGAACAAATGATGTTAGAAGGACATTTTTAAGATGAGGTGAGCAAAAAGCAAAATTATGAATAATAAAATGACAATAGCTACATATCTTTCACCAAGTACTCTGAATTTAAAGGGATTAAAAGCTCCAGTCAGAAGACAAGGAAGGTGTTGTACTGAGCGCAGTGTCAGACCAAGATTCAAGTCAATTTTACTTATAGATGGAACCTAAGGAAGGAAATAAACAAACAAAACAGGAACAAATTCACAGATACAAACAACAATTTGATTGTTGCCAGATGGGAGGAGGGGAGGGGGAATGGGTGAAATAATAGGAAGGGATAAAGAATTACAAATTGGTTGTTAAAGTAGCAGTTACAGGAATGTAGATTTAGCAAAAGGAATATAGTCAATAATATTGTACTAACAATGAATGGGTCACATGGACACTAGATTTGTTGGGACGAAGGGAGGAGGGCTAGAGGGGTGGGTGAAAGAGAAAAATATTACGAAGTACAAATTCAGAGTTTACAGAATAGTCCTGGCAATGTAAAGTACAGTCAGTGACACTGTAATAACTCTGCACGGTGTCAAATGGGAACCAGAAGTACTGGAGGGATGACTTTGTAAGTTATAGGAATATCTCACACCATGTTGTACACCTGAAACTATTACCATTTTGTGTGGCAGATATAATTAGAAATAAAATAGTTATTATTAAAACAAAATAAAGCAATAAATAAATGCCAACACCATAGAAAGTGACACCATGAAGAGAACTTAGTGGGAAAAACCATGTCAAGTCGCCTGGGCAGAACTTCCCTACCTGGGGAAGTGCAGTACCGAGCTGCGTCTGCGGGGGCGCTCTGTCATGACCGACTGCGTGCAGCTTCACCTGGGTGAATGTCTCTCTAATCTCCCTCAGCTTGTCAAGGAGACGGCTGTGCTCCCCCAGCATGGAGACCATCCACTGCTCACAATGTGGATGTGAAGGGGAGATGGGCCCATGGCTCCCACTTCCTTCTGGGGGGCCTTCTTCTTCATAATGGTCGGCATCACCTCACACATTATCTTGAAATGAGAGACACAGTCTACACTTCCAAAGTGTGAACTAAAGACTCCCACAACTCTGCAATTTTGTAGCGCTCTGTAGCTACTAAGTGAGTTTCACTCCACTGCTCAGGCAGTGAGCTCAACTGGTAACATTTTCGCATTCTCTCCTCAAGGAGGCATTTCTCCTCAAGGATGCGCTCCCAGGTTGCCATGGTGAGCAACTGTCATCCCCCAGCTGTCACTGGTGTGTCAGCCTCCATTGCACGAGACTCCCTGCCACGAGCAGGGCCTCTGCCAGGCTGTGGGCCACCCAGAGTGAAAGCACCAGGGACTTGAAGGGTGGGTGGAGGCTATGGGCTGCTCCAGATTAGAGGGGACCAGAGAGATGACAGGGAAGTGAAGGGAGCAGGCCCAAGCAGGACTAGAGGTGTTTTTGGGGAAATGTGACCAGCCTGTACATGTGGTGGTCAAAGGTCACTTTCTCACTTGGATGGGGAGTGTGCTTTTATGGGGACAGTGTCCTTGGTGTGGGGAGATTCACACTAGGGTTTTAGGGGTAGGGGCACCCCTGCAACTGTAGCTGCCAATGGTTCAGAAAAAGACCGAAGGTAATGAGTGTGTGTGTGTATGTCAAGAGATGAAGAGAGATGGAATTGTTATAACTGAAATTATTTCAAAATAAATTATTTTTTAAAAACTAATAAAGCTCTGTCAGATTCTTAAGAGATGAGTTCATGGAAAAGGAGCATAAAAGTGGGAAATGGTACTTGCCCCCTCCCCACGTGCAGCTGTGGGTTCCTCACCAGCCCTGGCTAGGAGCCCGAGGTCATTTTCATATTCATCAAGGGTGTTTCCCACTAAAAATAAATGGGGCCGAGACCTGACAGATCCCCAAAGCTCCACCAATGCACACAGCCCTTTGCCCTTCCCGTTAGACCAGCCTTCCTGAGGTCTGGGTGCAGGAGGGGTCAGAGACCCAGGCGGGAGCGCGGGGTGCCCATCAGGAGGGGGACCTGGCGGATGTCAGGCACCTGCAGCAACAGGCCGACTTCAACTTTTAGGGACCAAATCCCTGATTCCCAACGCTGTCAGCCCCAGGTGAATACAAATACCTTGACGGGTATCGTGACAGTTCTCAGAGTGTAACTTTTAAATTTTAAACATTGAGCACTTTCAACAAGGGCTGCATCAGGGTAAATAAATGGCAAACTGGAGACATTTGATCGGGTGCCTCACGTCACACTTGGGAGAAGGTAAGAAGCTGAAGGGCCCTATGTTACATCTGTCCAAATAAATATATTACAGGAAACCTCATCTTTCCAAATAAGAGCCTAAGTGAGTGATCATCCCCCTAAAATGTCTGTGAGGATTTCAGAGGGCACAGAGCTCATCTTTAAAGCCCCAAGATGCTCGGGCTTCCTGGAGCTGGGCTGTCCACTCTGGAAGACGCTCCGGAGTTTCTGCTTTGAAAGGACAACAGCAGAAGCCCCTTCCCCACACCTACCCCACCCAGCACCCCTAGTACAGGCAGCAAGCTTTCTGGGACCCCTGCAGGAGGCTGGACCAAGCCCCCTGGCGTCTAGAGCCTATTCCAGCAGGAGATGAAGACCCTGCAGGCACAGACACAGGGGCCAGCTTAGTCACCGGGGACATGAGACAACTTCCACAGAGGTCCAGAGGCAGAATTTTACAGGAGCGCTCCCATCCCCGGGATCAACAGAGGAGCCCCTGGTGCCTCAGCAGTGGCCCGGGGCCTCTGGTTTTGTAGACAGCCCTGGGGGCATAGGCCAGGCCCGCTGGGTGTCAGCCTCTCGAATATGAGAAAGGCCTAAGCTGTGTTAACAGTGGTTCAAGGAGAGGAATCATTTACAACTTTTAGCTGAGCCATAGGGTGTCCATGATGCAGGACTGAAAGAGAACACGAGGAACGTGAATGACACAGTACTTCTTCATTGCCAATCCAAGGCCACTAGGAAATGTTTATAAAGTTTTAAGCTGAATATTGAATTCATTGATCAAACAAAATACCTTACTGAAGCAATTTTGTGGCAGAAGAGATGAGGAGCAATCAGCAAAGGAAGGAGAATATTAAAATCAGTAAATTCAATAAGACAGAGGTAAACTACAGAATGTGAAAATATAAGGCAACATTTTGTTCTCCACAAGAATGCCCATGAAAATTGGATCCTTGTTTGTAATATGAAAGAGCTGGAGAGATGCGTCAAGACACCTTTCTGAGACAGAAGTTAATAGAGGAGCAAATTAAAAACAAAAAGTTGGCAATACTCGGAAAACCAGGGATTGTTAAAGCAACATCAGGAAGACATTTTGTGGTCTCTTTCCAACCATACATCAATGTCATTTTGAAGATGCCAAGTGCTGTGTTTCCTGCTGTAATCACCTACTTTATACAATAACAATACAATGTCCAATATCTCCTCAGTGATGGAATCTTTTAAGTTCTTGCCTGAGGGTGGAGGTCCAGGAGTTCTCAGTGATGAAGGATGGCCTGTGAAATTACAGGTACTCTGTGACCATGAATGGGAGAGAAGTGCTTAGACTGGAACCGTGATGCATGTGAGTACTAATCATACTCAGAAGCATTGCTCCCCTTCCTCCGCAGTGGGTGCCTGGGTTCACTCCGGTCCAAATTCCAACCCTTCTCAGCATGTCCCTTCACAAGCTCACAGCACCAGCAGCACTTCTATCTCCTGCCGGTCAGTTTGGACCACCTTCCCTTCCACTTCCTGGGCATAAAACTTTTCTTCTACACCTTATTCCTGGGCGGCCTCCACCTCAGGCCTAAGAGACTTCCCCGACTTCTACCTGAAATAACAGCCTTGTTCCACAATGATTCAATCTATAAACACTGACCCCACGTTTTCTCTTCAGGAATGTGTTTTCAGTCATTGCAAATAATGCTGCTCTTAATATGGATTTGTATGCATATATACCTGCACTTCTGTTGGGTATATACCTAGGAGAGAAACTGTTGGGTCACAGGGTATGCATATGTTCAACTTGAACAGATACTGTCAGTTTTGCAAAGTGATAGTAAATACTTAAAAGACATGTATTTGTCTATCATTTAAGATTAACTTGCTGGAGTTCCCTGGTAGTGTAGTGGCTTAAGGCTTTGGCGATGGCGCTGTCAACGCTGTGGCCTGGGTTCGAGTCCCAGTCAGGGAACTACCCACATAATAAAAAGAAAATAAATAAATAAATAAATTTTAAAAAGATTTAACTTGCTGAAGATTCCCCAATGCAATGTTTTAATTGAAAATAAGAATTAACCTTTGATGAAAGGAACACAGAGAAGGTACGTGCATGCATCAAAAGAATTAATTTCAGGTTGATTGGGATAAGGCTATAAAATCTATTCACCAGACAGACCCTTTCATTTCCGTAATTCATAACAGAGTACATGTGGCACGTGGACTCTGTCAGGTCCAACCCTGCAGGAACATGCTTGGGGCTTCTGACCCACTAAGTGTGGCTCCCAGCGGTCACGTTACGGCGCCCGCGCCCTCGTGCAGGGAGAGCCAGCTGGCGCTGTGCGCACGCCTTCAGGGCTGCCTCCTGTGCCCTGGATGGGAGGGTGAGAAACAGCGGAGCGATCGGCGCCTGGGGTCGGGTGCGCTTGTGCAGCGAACAGCTGTCGCCAAGTAGTGAACTACTAAGAATTTCCCAAATTTCCTCTTGCGGAGGCCATCGTCTTCCTTCTCCTTTCCTCTTCGGAGTCTTATCGTCGCCCCACCCGCGAGACAGGTAACAGCTTTTCTGGAGTCTGGGGAGCATGGCGCGGTGGGGGAGGGGCCGGGCGGTCTGGGCCGGCATGCCTTCTCCCCGCGGGGCAGCGGCGGTTGGCGGCGCGCGGTGGGGGAGGGGCCGGGCGGTCTGGGCCAGCACTGCCTTCTCCCCGCAGGGCAGCGGCGGGTGCCGGCACGTGGTGGAGCCCAGTTGTGGGATCCAGATGCTTGTTCTGTGGACGCGGTGGCTGTCACGCTGGGGACTGAGCGGCCGGCAATGGTCGCAGGGGAGGGTCAATATGTCAAGTTCCAAAAGGTATTGATAGTTTTATTGGGAATAAACTTCCAGAGAAATATCTTCAAGATACTGAGTTTTCTTGGCCCAAAATATGGTATACAATTTAAGTCTTAAGTTCTTTGAAAGGACATTTTAAATATATCCTTACATGGATCGTGTGCATTTTATAAATATATTCTTTTGTATTTTTAAAATAATTTTCTTTTTATATTTTGGAACACTCTCCAACTTTTAGAGAGGTTATAGTACTATGTCTTCCTTATTTTCTTAAAAAATTTGCCTTCATGCCCCATCATTCCTCAGTTCTTCGGTGTGTATTTCCTACAAAGACAGCTTCCTACTTGAACACATTATATCCATCAAAATTAAGAAGTTAGCAGTGACACATTACTGTGATCTAATCCTTAGACCCTTTACATTTCATCATTTGTTATAATGTTCCCTTGTGATTAGTTTCTGGAGGCATTTTTGGAAGGACTATCCCAGATAATGCTCTATCCTTTCAATTACATCTTAGGTAGCACATAATTTCATTTTGTTCTATTACTGGTAATATCCACTTTGATTGCTTAAGATAGAGTCTTTGATGTTTTTCTGCTCTAAAAGTACTGTTTGTTTTGGAAAGATCTATGTAACTATCTTGTTCCTTATCAAGTTTTGAAATTATTCATTTAATTTTATCAGTTTGTATTTATGGTTTCCTATTTTATTCAGTGAGTTGTAATCTGTTAATGTTATTTATATTGATGCTTAAATTGTGTTAGGTTTGACCCATGGGAACGCCTTTAAATTGAATTTTGGGTCCTTGATATGTCACATCATTCTTTGAGCATTCCCTGTCAGGTATAGTGAAATATTCAGGTTCATCTTAAACTTTCCCTGCCCCAAATACTTAGAAGGCAAGATCTAGGTGCTTGTTGATACCAGAGTGTTGCTTCCATACCCTCTTAGTGGATAGACCTAGATAGAGAATGTGTTTGTTTGGATACACATTTATATACTTACTCATGTAGATGCACATTCATAGATATACACAACAGAATTGTAGAGCACTTGTACTAATATTAAAACCTTGTATTCCTGGAATAACTTTTTGGTCATGGTTTATTATGTGCTTTTGGATTTTGTTTCCTCGTTTTTTTTTAAAGGAATTTCATCAATGCTCTTAAAATGAAATTGTTTTGCAGTTTTCTTGGGCCAGTTGTCAAATTTTATTACTCATTTTAGGTTTTCTTGTTAAAAGATTTTAAAGCTGGCTGTCTTTTTTTTTTTCTTCTCCCTTATGCTGAGGAAAATAAAATTGGATTTGTTTTTTAAAAATTGAGCATAATTCTGTGAACCCATCTGGGCTTGGTGGTGCATACTTCTTCTGAATTCAGTGGGCCTTGTTTAATTTATTGTTTTGTGGTATCTGGAAAATGTTGCAAAGAGATCAGTTCTATTTCGGGTGGATACTAAACTTGCAGTAAGTTTATTGCACCTACTAGCTGTCTGACTTTCAGAAAATCATTTCTTTTCCTGAGCCTTAGTTACATTTTCTGTGAAATGAGCATAATCATAGCCTGTTAATATCAGAAAACATAAGAATGAAAATGAAATATTGTATGTAAAATAGTGTAAAGAACCGGCAAATGCAAGGCTTATTATTTTTGAATGTTCATTTTAATAAGATGTTGATATTCAGAGTTGTCCATGAGGATAGCTCTCAGTACTGTACTGTTCGTTGAAGGAATTTGTGTTAGATGGCCTCGGCCTCCCCACAAAAGACCAGGCAAATGGAGAACCACCAGGTAAATGGAGACATTTGTTTTTCTGTTGCCAGCAAAGAAAAATTATGACTCAAACAACAAAATGTGGCCTAGACAGAATTTATTTTTGTGAACATTAGTGAGGGTTTCTTTGGCCTTGAATTTATTGAAACCATTTTTTATAATCAAAAGCATTGGACAACAGATTATGACTTTCATTTCTTATTGTGCCTCATATTTTTTAAAATAATTTGGTTAAATACTTCAGATTTTGAGGAAAATTAAACTCATCTAGTAGATATTGAAAATACTTTTTATGTGTTTTAATGTATTTACTGAGAGAATAAAAATGATCAGCAAATATCTGTGCAAGGTGCTTACGGTGCCAAACATTGCACATAGGATGAAAGTATAGCAAATGCTTTTCCCTCAAACTTGGTCTTTTGGATGGTACTTACCCAAAATGTGCAAATGGTCATAATTCTTTAAAATAGTATTCCTTGCAGTTATTGATAAACAAACAAAGACCATCAGATTGTTGTGTCTGATGTTTTCTAAAGCTTTTTTTTTTATAATATAGCTAATACCGCAAATGTGATTATGGATCTGTAGGAATAATTTCAAAGTTGGAATACTAAATTGCACTTAAATCCTTTCAAAATATTTAAAACTTTGGGCCTCGTTTTTACATTTGGAACTAAGAATAGGTATTTTACATGGCCTCCCATGAGTTCTGATGGGCCTAATGTCTTACGATGTTATCTCATGGGAGAGCTGACATGATGGGGTTCTGGAAACCTCTGTTACCAGGGAACCTGCAGGTGTGCGCACTGTCTGGAAGTAGAAGAGGGTGTTGGCCTGCTGGCCTGCCTGCTGTAGAGGCCCGCGAACTGGCTCAGGCCTGCGCAGTGGGTGAGGCAGAGCCGTGCTAACCAACCAGGAGGGCCCAGCAGGTGCGGTGGGTCTGGGGCCCCAGGCCCCGGGAGACTCAGGGAGCTCTTGCTGGTGCTGGGAAGCGGGTCTTCCTTCCCAGGCCTTTCCAGGCCACAGTCCAAGTGCAGCACGCTTTTAGTTGGAACTAACAGTCGTGTGAAATCCAAGTTTTGGAAACTGTTGAAATCGCTTTGTTTGGTGGTTTTGTGTGTCCTTACCAACTCTGCATACCAACGGGAATTTAGGAAGCGAATCAGGTTTGTATATTCATAAGAGAACAATCCTTTTTTTCTATTCATGTAGAAATATTAGTTGGCGTTGATATATTTTTTGGTCCACTTGGGACCTGACATTTTGTGTAATTTTGTAATTTGCCTAAAAATTGGAATTAATGAAGATTTCAGTTTTTTTAAAGCCACTATTTATTGAAATTTAGAATTTCTCTTTTTAGCCCTTTTCGTAAGGGTCAGAAATCTCATAAAAAGTACAATGTCAAGTTAGTATGTTTTAAAATGATTTTCATGTTCTTTATAACTTAAAGCATTTTTGTTTATGGGTTAGATGTTTTATTGATTTGTGAATTGGAGATGACTTTTGGCTTTAAAAATAGTTGATTTGGAACCTATGTAATTTTTACTAATCTATTTCACCCCAATAAATTTAACAATAAAAAAAGGAGCTTTGAAAAGAGAGTCCAACAGTAAAGAAAATATTGCTCAGTTTTAGTTAGTAGTTTGATTAAAAAATAAACAATGTCAAGATGATGCATTTCTTTCTTTGTCTAGTAATCATAGTCTATCAAGTACTTTTCTATTTCTGTATCACTTCTGAATTTAGAGGATTTAGCACTGTCTGCATTTATACTTACTGAGTTTTTCTTTGTCTTTCTTTTATATTGTTGACAAACTGAATTGTAAGATGTGAAATTACATTTTCCTGCGTTGTCATGTGAAAAAATTGCTTTTATAAAAACCACTACGAACTACTTTCTAGATAAACAGATTTGTTTAGAATTACTGCTATCTGTAAATTTTATTTTTCCCTGTCATTAATAATACGTTTGTGTCAAGATCTCCCAGAGCAAAGGGTATTGGTATAATGCATAGCTCACACAGCTAGAAAGGATTTTTATCCCAGTGTGCAGGTGTTTTCTATACAAGTTACCTTTTAATGTTAAAGTCACAGTTGATGTTATAGCTAACGGTTACTTAAAAGTTATTTTACCACAGGAGCCACACTCGATTGGTCAGGTAATGTGTAACTTTATAGTTCTTTAGAGTTGTGTTACTGGTCCTGTGGCAGAGTAAGGCTGAGGGGAGGAGACCTAAGCAAAGTCCTTCCATTGTAAGTGCTTGAATGCAAATATATAACCCAACCATAGGCTTTTTCTCCCTGCAGGCTCCTTACTGAGTGACTGTCTGTAGAAACGGCCACAAGTTTCTTTTTTCCGTCTGAGTGTTGTGCCTGGACACCACAGATGGCGTAAGGGTGGGGCTAAGCTCTGGCTGAGTGCCTTTTCTCGGGGCTTTTTATCTGGCATTCCTGTAGGGCCTCAGTTCCAACACTGCATTATCCAGGCCATACCTATAGATGCTCTGCTTGTATGTTTAGGACTGATGATGCTTAAGTGACACATCCTTATAAATGCATTTATGGTAGTTGTTGTAGCCTTTGTTGTGCAAGAAACCTACTCTGGGACTTGGATTTGTGTGCCAGATGTGTCCTGGATAATATTCCAGAAATAACAGCTATTAGGGGGGTGGAAAGGAGGACTGGGCAGAAGGGGAAGCTAAACTGTGATGGAATCCTGGGTAGATCCCACATACAGCTATGGAGCTTGCAGGGCCCTTCAGAATTGCCCCAGACTGAGACAGGAGAGCCAGGTTTTTATACTCAGGCTATATTCAGGCATGGATCATTCACAGCATGGGGGCTGCTTTCCCCTCCCTCTCCAGAGGCCAGTATTTTGGATGAGCAAAGGTGGCTTGGGTGAGTGTGGTGTGAGGCACGGAGCCTGCCTTGGGTGACGGCAATGAGGGCCTCATCTGGAATGTGGACCTGGGCACCTGCCACAGCATCACTGGTAGTCACACTTCTGTTTCTCACACTCATCTGTTTTTAAGAACTGAAAATGAAGTAAGCAGTGCTGTATTTTCTACAGTTAACTATTGAGACTGCATAATTTAACATACTAATACCTAAACTTTAATAAATGCACAAATATTAAAACTTAACATCACAAGTAATGTGAAAATGTGACATAATCACATATAAAATTCACAGTTCTTCAGGCTTCTTTTTGATACAGTTAGAAACATGCCTTCATTAAATTGTATATTATAAATTAACTACTTCAGAAATACTGAGTTTTGTAAAATATAATATAGATATTACACTTCTTGATTCATGAAGTTTCTTGTAACAAGAACCAAAGAAAAACTTTAGTTAGTGCTTTAATGGCTTTGTGCTTTGTGCCTGCATTTTAATGCCTTTGTCTTTTGCTTGGTGCATAGTATAACTTTAGTTTCAAAGGCTAGTGATTTCATTTTGTTCAGTTGCGGTTTAAAAGTGGGCAGAAGTAAGAGGATAGCTGATAGAAGTGTTCTGTATGAATATTGGAACTTTGGTCTGCTAGCAGGCATAAAAGTTTTTCTTCCAAAAATTGGTTAACTTTCCAGAGACTGCGGAGATTACTGTAAAGAGTGGTTGTGTTCTCGGAGAGGGGTGGGCCCATGGTGTGTCACTTCCTTGCTGTTGGCATCTTCGTGTTGATGGCTGAGGAAACAGGAATGCAATGTGGGGCTGGAGAGCACATCTTGGGCTTTGGTGTGAAACAGGTCTGGGGCTGGGTGCCAGCTCTGTTATCCACCTTGTGTAAGTAAGTTAGTTCATCTAAGTGTTGGTTTTCTCATCAGTAAAATGAAGGTACTAATAGTAGAGTTTGTAGAATAGGGTCGTAGCACTAGATCTGATATTTATAAGTACTCACTAAATGGTAGCTGTGGTGAGTGCTAATCATATGTATTATTCAGTTATTCTTTTCGCTAAGGTTTCAGTCCTTTAGTAACTGTAGAAAGCAGGTCAGACACACAAGCTTATGCCAGTAAAAGAAGGGAGGGTCAATTTAGAGTTGTCATCTGTCAGAAAAGTGTCCCTGGAGAATTGAGCTTGGTTTTTTCCAGGGGAAACTATTATGAGCAAAATAGCAAGAGGAAGAAGAAATATAAACAAAGGAGGAAAGGGCAACCTCACATAGTTGAGGAAGGGAATAGAGGCCAGCCCTCTTTTAGGACTGACCTGCGTGGGCATGGAATGGACTGGGAAGGAGTTTCTCTCTTCTCTGCACCCTAGGCTTGATGGACTGCTCTGGGTGTCACAGGATGGGTGGAAGCGGGGCCAGCAGGAAGCTCCAGCAGCACCTGTTAGTGAGACTGATGGAGGGACCCATGTGGCCACCCATGTCGTGCCAGCACAGTGTCAGCTCTATAGGCAGTGGGTGGAACTGAGGATATTAATTCCATACCCAGAGTTCCCAATGAAATTAGAGAGTGATCTGAGCAGTAGGAGTTACCCTTTGAGAAGTGCTTCTAAACACTTCTAATATACTGGTAGACTGAATGTATTTTGAAAAGAGAAATATAGAGACCATTCCATAGAGAATACCTGCATTAGAGAGATGGATCTAGTACATTTTGAAAACTACATCTTTATACTGACAGTTTTAAATGTCAGCACAATCATTATTTAGTTCAGCACAGTGTTTATATTACAACCACCAGAATAACATCATCTTAGGTCTATTCTTTGAGTAAATGACCCAAAGATGTGCTTAGAAGGATTATTGCCTTCCTCGGCCTTCAAATGGAACCTTTTATTTAAAATCCATATAAGACTCTGGTTTTAAATAAAACATCATCTTATAAATATCTAATTAGTGTGTTCATAGATTATTAGTAATTCATAGTTTCTTAATGTTAACAGAACTGTTTGTAATATTTTATATGAAACAAAAATAGTATTCTAAAGGTTAAATGAACAATTAATAATTTAAACAAACTGGCATGTACTTGAGCAGTGATTCTCAACCTTCCTAATGCCATGACCCTTTAATACAGTTCCTCGTGTTGTGGTGACCCCCATAAAATTATTTTCAGGAGTTCCCTGGTGGTGTAGTGGCTTAAGGCTTCGGCGCTGGTGCTGTGTCAATGCTGAGGCCTGGGTTCGATTCCCAGCCAGGGAACTACCCTCATACAAGAAAAAAAATTTTTTTGTTGCTACTTCACAACTGTAATTTTCCTACTGTTATGAATTGTAATGTAAATGTCTGATATGTGTTTTCCAATGGTCTTAGGGAATCCATGTGAAAGGGTTGTTTGGCCTGCAAAGGGGTTGCGACCCACAGGTTGAGAACCACTGTACTTGAGGGTATACAATGATAAACATTTAGTGTTTTTTGAAGTATACAAGGAAATGTGAGATATTAATATCTTCAAAGAATAAAGAATTAGCTGCATACCTGAGTGATGGCAGCACATACGAGGTCTGACAATTACGTGCGCAAACTTGGCCACTTCGTGCCTATGTTGGCACCACTGTACAAACAACTCGGTAAGGTGCCTTAACCTTGATGTATCTGTGTCTCACAGCTGTGTTCATGTTGATGTGTGGTGGTGTCTTAACTGAGTGGTGTTCATTATTGTTGCATGTTTTTGTGTGCCATTGCAAGAATGTCGGAGCTTGAATTAGAGCAATGAACAAATATTAAATGTCTTGTTAAACTTTGCAAGAGTAGAAGTGAAATCAGGGACATGTTAGTCCAAATTTATGGGGTAATGTTATGAAGAAAATGGTAGTGTATAAAAAGATTAAACATTTTTCTGAGGGGAGAGAAAGTGTCACTGATGAAGAGAGATCATGGAGGCCAGGAACAAGCAGAACTGATGAAAACATTGCAAAAATTCATCGAATTATGCATCAAAATCATTGACTGACTATGAGAAGCATAGCAGACCAAGTAAATATTGATAGAGAAACAGGAAAATCTTAACTGAAAATCTTGGCATGAGAAAGGTATGTGCAAAAATGATCCTGAAGGAACTCACTGATGAACAAAAGCAAAGGAGACTCAAGTTTTCCCAGGCCTTTTGGAGAGCCAAGACAACGTTTTGTGCTGTGTTATCACTGGTGATGGAACATGGGTGTGCCAATATGACCCTGAAACAAAGCATCAAGGGCACAATGAAAGTCAGTCAGTTCTCCACGACCACAAAAGTTCTCTCAGTCCAAATTGAGTCAAAATGATGTTGCTAACCTTTTTTGATATCAGAAGGATTGTTCATGAATTTGTACCAACTAGACAAACAGTCAGCCAAGTTTACTGTTCAGAAGTGCTGAAGACGCTGTGTGAAAAAGTTAGATGAAAATGACCTCAACTTTTTGCCAACAATCCATGGCTCTTGCATCACGACAATGCACCAGCTCATACAGCACTGTCTGTGAGGGAGTTTTCAGCCAGTACACAAATAACTGTATTGGAACACCCTCCCTACTCACCTAATCTGATCCCTGAATGACTTTTTTCTTTACCCAAAGATAAAGGAAATATTGAAAAGAAGACATTTTGATGACATTCAGGAGATCAAGGTTTATATGACGACAGCTCTGATGGTCATTGCAGAAAGAGAATTCCAAAATTGCTTTGAAGAGTGGACTAGGCATTGATATTGGTGCATAGCTTCCCAAGGAGAGTACTTTGAAGGTGACCATAGTGATATTCAGCAGTGAGGTATGTAGCACTTTTCCTAAAATAAGTTTGCAAAATTAATTGTCTGACCTTGTATGCACACCAAACAACAACTGGCTATAGAAGGTAGCAGATGGTAAACGCTACATGAAAGATATAAAGGAAGGGCTCTGGAAGGAAGAAAAGGATTGAAATTGCTGAGATTTATAATGGTCAAAGAAAGTTTCAAGAAGGAGCTGGAATCTGGGCAGAGCCTGGGAGATTGGGATTTGAAGCCGAATGGAGGGGGCTGTTGGAAGTGACAAGTGAGGTCAACACTCATGTGAGCGATAGAACAATTGATAGTACAGCTTATTGAGAGCGGTCTGTTGATATTTAAGGCTGGGGCTAAATTGGGGTATGGTAGGGTCTTGAAAGCCAGGCAGTAAGAATAAAGATTTTTATGCTCTAATAGTGATATGAGGACTGTAGCTCTCTAGGGAGATATGGACAGAGAGCTCAGTTGTAATTGTAGTCTTAATTGTGGGGCAGATCAAGGTTGAAATTGAGATGATGCTGCGGGGATATAGATATGAGGTTTTGAGACTGGCATGGATGCAACTTGTGATTGGCAGTGGGAGTAGAGTGGATGAGAAATAAAGAGGTGGCTCTGATAGTTGTGATTTGGAAGACTGGGGGGAAGTGGAGTTGTGAATTAAAATGGGAATGCTGGGAGGAATAACCTTAAAGAGTTATAGGAACCTGATCTCGTGTATGTAGAGACTTTTGAAATAATGGGATATTTTTGTGGAAATGTCTAGCAGGTGGTCAGGGCCATAGAACTAGATCTCTTCAGCCTAAGGTCACTAACTGCCTATAATAAACACCTCTGCATACCGCCCCTCCCACTTGCCTCTATGTACTTACCCGTTCTTTATGATATATAGATTTTAAACAGAGAAACAAAGTGACAAGATCTGATTAGGCTATGTGGACTAGGGAGGGCAGGGTTTGTGGCAGGGTTGACTTGTTAAGAGGCTGCTGTAGTAATGTGTGTGATAAAGAATGGTGGCCTGGACCAAGGTGGTGGCAGTGGGGAGAGGGAAATATAGGCATATTCATGAGAAATCTGTTGAACAAGTAAAAGGTAGAACATGTAAAACTCGGGGATTGATTAGATGAGGGGAATGCAACCACTACTCCTCCATTTCTGGGCAGTTGGTTGGATGGGGAACTCTGGAGAAGCAACAAGCAGATCTGGCAGGAAGATGATGGAGGATTAAGCTTTGGGCAAATTGTTTGAGGGCTGCCAAATGGACTTGTTTGATAGCTGATTTTAGATGTCCAGAGCTCAAGAGACATGTGTGGAATGGAGATATGGTTCAGCAGCTTATAGATGATCTTGAAGCCTTGAGTGAACTGTGACTCTCGGGGGAAAATGTGGAAGCACTGAAACAGAAACATGGAGGAACATCAGTGTTAGGTGTGGCAAGAGCAGAAGGTAAAAAACCACTGGAAATGAGCTCAATTATGAAACCCAAGGGAACTGCTTTGAGAAACTAGTTGGTTAAATTAGGGAAAGACTAAAGCTACAGCATCCTTTGTTTAAGCAGTTATATTGAGAGTGATGAAGATAAGTTCCAAATTGCACTTGACTGTGTGAATGGGAGTAAACAATATGGCAAGTACTGGAGTAGCATGTGTAGAGGAAAGAGAAAGCAGATGGATGGCAGCAGGATGAGGGACTCAGAAAAGCTTACTTATCTACCCATCTATATCTGTCTGCCTGCCTGCCTGTCTGTCATCTATCTATCTATCTATCTATCTATCTATCTATCTATCTATCTATCTATCTATTATCTATCTATCTAAGCAGAAGAATGAATGGTTTTTTCAAGGCTGGTGGTAAAGGGTCAGGGGGCAGGCAGGCAGTATTTTTATGCCCTTATTTGAAAAATGATACTGAGAATTGCTTAGTCTTTTCATTCAGTAGCAGTATGTCAAACGGAAATGAAAAAAACCTTGTATGTTATCAGAGCAGCAGGATTTCAAACTTAAAAGCATACTAGTGATTCAGGCTTTTTTTAAGGGCCTTTTCCCCTGTGGCTTGCCATTTCAGCTGTTGTTTGATAGTGGCTTATCTTGATTTTTAAAATTGTTCAAATGAAAAGTAGTAGTATTCTTATGAAGTTGGAACCTTCTGCTGGCTGACTTGTGTTTAGTACTCATTTTTAAACTTTTTTTTATCAAAGAATTAGATGACATTTCTTGGTGCTGGCTGCTACATTCACAAGAGCTAACTTTTTAGGACATTTATATTTGGAAATGCTTAAATCCTAGGAGATACAACCTGTGATTGAAGACACTGAACAGATCAGGAAGTTGAGGCTGGCAGGGGTTGATCCTGGGTGTAGCCAGGTCACCCTGTAGTCAGGAAGTGAGCTATTGGCTTATTAGTACTCCCCCTTTCCTCCCATTTCCCACCTTCATGATTGTTTTTTCCTTCCTGTACCCTTCTTTTCCTCCCCATCTTCTATCCTAGTGGAGCTGGAACATGGTTCATCACCTGAGAGCTAGAGTCAGCTAACACTTAGAGAGTGTCTGCTCAGCCCATGCTCTGTTCCAGGAGAAAGACATCAGCTTGAGAGGGGAGCAGCAGGGCAGAACAATAAAAACCATTTAATTCTGAGTGCCTTGCTGGAAGCCTGTTTTTGTACAGTTGCTACAGCAAAAGGGGGAGTGGGAAGTTCTCCCTGGGGGGACTGAAACTGAGGTGGGAAAAAGTGGGGGAGTTTTTGTTGACTGGACAGAAGTAGGAAGGGCACGTGAAGCCCAGAAATAGGGGTTGGAAAGGAGCAGAGATGTGAAATAACGAGGGCATTCTCAGGAGCTTCCAGTGCATTGGCAAAGCCAGAGGCAGGATTTGATTAGCACCAGGGCGGTAGCTGTAACTGAAAGGGCGTGAAGATCCCAGTGGGTCTGTGTACCTTGCAAAGGCGGTTAGCTTCTGTGCTTCAGGTTACACTCAGCCATTGAGCCCAGGGCAGTTCACAGAGATGGTGTTGGCACAGTGGGAAGGGTAGTTTGGACGGGTTCAGCAGGAAGTGGGGAGCCCACCTGCAATGGCCAGTCACACCTCAGTGACCTAAAGGGTGAGCTACATTAAACAGACAGACTCAGGGCCTTATATTCATGTGTAATGTTTGGAGAAAATCTTTCTGATGATTACCTCCTGAGCGTCCATGAGAACCCTTGTAGAAGATGACTTTCCAAGTGTTGGCTAGTGATTTTGCATAGAGTTGTTGAGAAGTTAATTGAAACACTATGTCAAGGATATTCTTTATCTTTATATTCTCTGTATGGTAGAAATGTAACAGTTTGAGACTGTTCTGATCTTCCTGTTTAGGATAGGAATCTGAAAATGGTCCCTGGTATTTTGTAGATGCTTAGTCGAACTGTGAAGTAATTTTAGAAATGTAAGTAGGTAGTGATGCCTTTTTTCATATTTAAGATTTAATTGCTCTTGAGTTGAGATCTTCTGGTTCATCTTCAGTGGTGTTACCTTTGGGAGGTTTGAGAAGTCAAAGGTCTTCCCTGCCTCCTTTCCCCGCTCTTACTAGTTCATGTTAACTGCCACATGGTGTTACATGTGTGCAGATGTAGTGTTTGTGAGACGCCTGTGCTGCAATTGAAACTTCCTGAAGACATGCATGCACTTTATCCAGATAAACATTAGCAATAATGTGTATCCTCCCTTCCACTTAATATGGAAAACGCCTTGAGTTCTTCCTGCAGTGCTTTATACGTGGCAAGTGCTCAGTAACTATCTGTTGTATTGAAGTTGATTATATCAAAGTGATGTTCGTTGGGGTATTTTGTTACAACAGACTAAGACAAGTTACTGCCCTTTGTTTATTAGATCCTAGGGTGAACCTTGGGCTTATTCAAGGAATTCTGTAGGTATTTGTATATTAAACACTATACAGATACCTGTACTGATTTATCTGCATTGGGATCTAAAAGGTTTGAAAATACGATTTAAATATTTAACAAAGAATTAGCATGATAATGACTAAAGCAGGGAGGAAAAGAGGGTCTAGCCTGGGAACCTGCATTCTTCCAGGTGGCTTTCAGTTTGAGGATTCAGTTCTCATTAGGAAAATGTGCATGTCTTTCTGTATAAGGGGCTGTGATTTGGAAGGATGTTTTTATTCTTTGCTGATTCCTGATGCTTTTAAAACCAACAATGGTTGGTTAACCATATGAATTTTATTAATAATTATTTACAGTCCTAAAATGAACTGGAGTTTTTGAAAGTTTTTAGTTGATTAATCTTCTCATGAAAAATCTGCATAATCACTGCAGCATCTTTACTTCGTTTTTGCCAGCTCCAGCATTTGCCTTTGCATCCCCTCTGACTTTCTTCATTCTGTTCTTGCATTCCTTTTGCTGTTTTCTTGGGGTCTTTTTCTTCTTATGCAGGCCATGTCTTACAAGTACATGGGTTCATTTTCTTTTCTTTGCATGATCCAAGGAGGCAGAAGTCATGCCACAGCCAGTTGTCTTGCCCCCACCAAAATGGGTTCTGAATCCAAATACAAAGGTGATATCTAGTGTGGTCTCAGATGTTTTGGCTAGTTTTTTCTGAATTTCTATCTCAAGTATTGTTGCTTTCCCAGAGTGAAGGATGTCACTAACCATTTCTTTCTTACTGAAGTAATTGTTTGGTCCAGATAGTTACTGTGTCGTTCATGCTGGTGGTTAATCTCCAGGCAGCCAGGGAGGAAAACAGCTGGATCTTTTATAGAATAAGAAACTAGACTGAGACATTGTCCAAATTTGAAGAAGAAAATAAATTATTTGGCAATGGTGGGAACAGTTGTACCTGGAACGTAGTATACTTTTAGAAAAGAATTTAGGAGAGGCCATTGAGGACTCCCTGGTTGAAATGGTCTGATGGTATTGATTCATATCCTAGAATGAGTAAACCGAAGGTCAAAGTTAGGATACAGCCATCTCACCTTACCTTTTCTGCTCCTTTTCTGCAGATGAACAGACTTATATTTTCTGTGAACAGATGGTTGAACTTCAGGTTAATTAGCTTTAACATTGATGCTGATTTTTCAGAAATGTGAATAAGGATATATAAATACATTTCCACTTACATTGGACCCTTTGTGGACAGGCATATACTCAGTACACTTGTGCATGTGAGTTGTATGCATGTTATGGGGGTGGTGACCCTCTTCTCTGAGTGTGTGTGTGTGTGTCTGTGCATCTGCATGCATGTATATATGTTTTTCTTTTTCTGGATATATATGGCAATGTAAACCATGGATTACAAACTGGTAGGAAGTGGCCATAAATATACATTGGGTGATTGTCATTTAGTTATGCTAAAATTTTATCTTCTCAACTCAGTTGGAATAATTTCATTAACAATGCCTTAAGGAACAAGATATATGGTTGAATTTTCTTTCAGAGAATTGCGTGGTTACATCGGAGCCAGTTCAGTTTTGCATATGTTATCAGTGGCATTAAAGGCAACCAAGTGTGATGTTAAGTAAAATTAGAAAGTTATTTTAGTGAAAAGTAATTTGTACTTAGTGTATATTGAGCTTATAAATGTGGTAAATGTAGGTCTTAAGAACAAGATATTTTAACTTAAAACACAAATTGATTACTGTACTATATTTTTAATATTCCTAATTTTCCTCATTAAAACTACCTATAAAATTTAGTATTTGTGTAGTATATTGTGGGAATATTGTTTTAAAATTTGTTAGTAAGTTTGTAGTAAATAAGTTCAAGTATCTCACTTTTAAAACACCAAGAGGAGTTCCCTGTAGTGGCTTAAGGCTTTGGCACTGTCAATGCTGAGGCCTGGGTTTGAGTCCCAGCCAGGGAACTACCCACATACAACAACAACAACAACAACAACAATAACAAAATAAAACACCAAGAACTAGAAATGAGTTTTTCTGTCTTCAAGGAAGAAAAATTGTTATTCCTAAAAATCAAGATTTTGAAAGTCATATAATCATGAAATAAATAACATCTGTCTTTTTATGGCTGGTGATGTTTAAATTTAAAATCACTTTGAAAAGTGCAGTGTTCTTAGAAGGGTTCAGTAGAAATATAAATGTTACTATCATAATTCTGTGTTCTACCCTGTTTGTCAATAAAACCATTTCAAGAGGTTAGGAAAAACCAACCGCCTAGGTTTTCTTAAACACAAAGGCCAACTAACCAATCACAAAACAAAAAACAGGACCAAAAATAATCCTGGATTGCTGGGGCAGTGAGTGTTGGGAGGGAGGTTCTAGCTTCTGTACTGTGGCTAGCTGCCTTCTTGGCCAAGCAGCTTGCTGGCTCTTCGGTCTCTGTTCCCTAATCTGTAAAATGCATTGGGATGGTGAGCAGGAACACCGAAATAGTGATTTATGAGTTTGTTTTTCTTCTGTCTAGTGTCCAAGCAGTATGACTATGGTTGGTTTTCAATCTCTACTTAATTCATCTAAGTGGAGTTTGGTGTTGAATTTTTTACATGATGTTATTTAGAAACAGGCATCCTTAGGATACTAGATAAAACAGTTATAAACCTAAAATATTTATGATTAAAATTTTAGGTATGCAATACCTCCGGAGCATGGGAAACGACTTGAAAGACTAGCTCAAGGTAAACTTGCTTTCTGTGTTTCTCATCTAGGTAGGCTCTTTGTTTTTGAGGTCTTTTTACAATGTAGAATGTCAGTTGTTACAAGTTACAGCCTTTAAAATGTTTTTCTAATTGAACAGTTTAAGTTTTTCACATTAATGTGTGCATATTTTTTCCTGTTGCATAGTCTTCATAGTTACTTTAGTTGGCTGCTTAGTGTTTCATCAAGTGATGACACTTAACATATTTTGGTTATTTCCAATCTTTTTCTCTTTTATATAATGTATTTAGTATCATTTGCCATTATTAGTTTAGCTTCTATTAAGTTACATCCTTGAGATAAATTCTGAAAAGTATCGCTGCTGCCTCTCGGGTGCACGTATTTATGAATACTTTTCATGTTGTCATGTCATGTCACCAAAGGGCGGATGACTTCTGACTCTCAGTTCTTATTTGGCCCCTGGCGCCTGGGTTTGCCCTTATGGAAATATGCAGGTGACTGTCCCCAGGTTACTGGATGAGCATGAGATTGTACACCTAATTAGAATGGCAAAATTAAACATACTTCACTGGAACTTGAATTATTACTTTTTATGTCTTTGTCCATTGTTATTTCTGGGAGGTCTATTGATAGTTTTAGTTGGTGCTGACTTGTGTCTGCACAGAGACCTTCCTTTCTTCTTGCTGTCCTAAAGGTAACACCAGGTTAACTTGCCCTCACCTGCTTACACAGAGAAGAATCAGGGGATGTGAAGTACAGCATAGGGAATGTAGTCAGTAATATTGTAATAACTGTGTATGGTGCCAGGTGGGCTCTGTACTTATCAGGGTGAGGGGTGTCCCTTCGTAAATTCTTTAAATGTGTAACCACTGTGCTGTACACCTGAAACTAACATAAAATAATATTGACTGTCAGCTGCAATTGAAAAAAAGAAAAAAAATCAGATTTTCCCCCTGCCAGCCTCATCTTCCGTTTTGCTAGCCATCCTTACTTACCAAGGAAGAAGTAGGCTGGTAGTGACTTATTGCCAGGAGAAAATGGAGTTTCGTTGGGTGACAGCTGAGGATTAGACATTCCACCTTTGTCCACTTTGAATCCTCAGTGAGTATTTCCCTTACCGTCAGGCGCTAATCTAAGTTTCTTTGGTGTGTTAGATTTGCCTTCTAGTAACAAAGAGATTTTGTCCCTACTAGACTAGAATTTTGTCCCTGTTTTATGTATGCTTTCTTTCAATAATGAAATGGGCATACTGAGAACCCCATTGTTTGATTTGACAGTTCTGAACAGAAATTGTTAATAACATCTAAATGTTATTTTTCTCCAAATTACAGAAGAGTATTAGAAGGAACAACAGTTACATAACACATTTGTGGGAAGCATTATTATAATTTTGACAAACTAATAGCTATAAAGCCTTCATGATTTTATAAGGCAGGGGTGCCACAAAATGTATACACATTTTAAGAGATGTTATTTGTGTATCACTTTTTGAAGTTGAATTGAATTACAGTAGCAGTGTGTAGTATGACATTTGTTCAAAAGATGGCCTTAATCAAATGAATGCTAGTGTCACCATGTGACAGGCAGGACAGTCAAAGAAAATGGCGGAAGCACAGTTGTCGGTCGAGAAGTGCAAGACCTTTGGCCGGGACAATGGATAGGACGAAGAGGTGTAGTTGAGTTTCCACCATGCTCTCTTGACATAACACCCCTTGACTTCTACCTATAGGGGACCTTAAAAAATGTGGTATACCATAGAAAACAGGCTACACTTGTGGTACTTTGGAAAGAAACTAAACTGGCATGTGTACCAACACAGATAGACAATTTGGTCAACATTACTCAAACAGTAGTTCTCTGTAATCAGAAGTGTCTGGATGCTGATGGTCACCACTTTGAGCACCTCTCATAATTGCAGAAGTCAAACATGACTTGTATTCATCTTTTATTATAAGTACATATTGAGTGTTACAATTTTAATACAGTTTTTTTCCTTCCTTAAAATGTGCATACATTTTTTTGGCACCCTCTGCATAATACATTGTAGTAGTAATAGCAGTTAATTGTAATCTTGAACTTTGCTGGGACCGTTTTCATGAATGTCAAGGTAGATTAATCTTGGTTTTGGATAATAGATTAGAACTCATCTTAGAAAATGATTACCATAACCTTTAAATATGTAGGCAATGAACTTTGTGTTAAATCTAAATGCTGGATTATCCTATTCTCTATAATAATTATTCTAAAGTTTTCTGTCTCATCACCAGATAACTTTTAAAATGGAGCCAATGTAAACTTTACAGTATGGAACCACATACTAAAATTTCAGCTAGAATCTGTATGTAAACACTTTTACATAATCTTTCTGAAAATGACATTCCAGAAAAATGGATGCCATTTGTTTAATCAGGAAGAGGTTAATAAGCTTGAAGGATAAACAAGGACCTTAAATTCAACTACATGTTTATTCAAAACTATTTTGTAGCATTATTTTGAGAAATGACACAGGGAATAAACTTTGTAAGGTAGTGGAGGATTCCACTAATTTGGCCAGATGTCAGCCAAATTAATTGAATTCTGCTAAATAATTAAAATGATAAAGTAACACAGTAAATGTGATGGAGCATTATAGAATGTCTAGGTCAAGGCAGCACTTGATACATAAAATAAAAATTGGCCTCAGATACTTTCTATTATCTTGTCCTCACATCATAATTATCACCCTTGCCTTTTGTGCATGAATGCTTTCATCTTTGATTTCTATTGAAATCTTGATTGACTGTGACACCTACAAATATTTTATCTGGAAGACATTAGGCCTGCATCTAATAAAGCTAGGAGTTTGATTTTGCCCTTCAGTTGCTCTTATTTATACAGGTTTTTTTCCAATATTATATAGATATAAATGTAATAAAAAATCTCACGTAAATTATTACAATTTTTAGACTTGTTATGTTCACTTGTAATGCCATTTCATTCTTTCTAATTTTTGGTTTGATACAATCAAATGTAAAGTATAAAGAAGAATAGAGATACAATGTTAAATCATGAATGACAGTTTCAAAAAGATTTTAGGTTTTCACAATGTCTAAATCTCATCTGTTTTAGAAATATGACAGAACCTCTGCTGTTCTACTAAGTTAGGCAAAATATGTACAAAGACAATAAGGAAAGGCTAAAAACGTTTGTGAAGGACTGTATTTCATTGTTTTATTTTGTTTTGTTTTCCTCCTTTTCTCATCTTCCATTGGTTTCTTGTTGTGAATAAATGTCCATAAAGTGAAGCTGATTTAACTGTGGTCAAAATTTTGGTTACTGGGAAAGAATATGTGAGCTGGAACTTTGTGCCGCTGGTTTTGGAAGTGTGAATGAATAGCAGGAGTCTTGTTTCAAATGAGAGTATGGTAGAAGTGAATAAATTGATTCTTTTAGATCCTTATGTTTACTTGTGACAAGTGTTTTAGTTTTGACTTATTAAAAAAGCAACACTCAGCAAGAAGAACAGAAGAATCATTATTATGAATGATTAATTTAGTTCATAGTTTTTTCAAATCAGTATTTTTGGGATGTGTATATGTGTGTGTATTTAAATAGCTGGTATCTTCAGGTTAAGGCTGTGGAATGGAGTCTTAGCCTGATATGCAAGGATCCCTGTTCCAGAGGTGGACCAAAGTCTGTAGTGGGATGCAGACATCTGTGTACTCTGAGATTATGTTCACAATTGGGCATGTATGTGCATTTCTGGGATGCTGTCATCAAATCCCTTAAGAGGTTTTAGTCCAAAAGAGATTATGAACCATTGATATCCAGAGACTAGAAGAGCAGCAGTAAGGTAATAAATAAGTCATTTAAAAATTTATGAACATATTCTAATTTGACCTCTTTTCATACTTTGTCTTAGAATAAGGAAAATATACTTTTACAGGTTCTCAAATTGGCAAATGCGTTATTCTTTTAGGCATTTATTTAGCTGAAATACATTAAAATGTTTGGTTTTGAAAAGATAATAAATAAAGTACACCTGATTATAAATTATTAATTTTAAGGGGCTCCTTAAGCCATAAAAAATGAATAAGTCCAGTGATATAGGCCCGTCTTCATGCTTAACTCATGCTCAGGCGTTGAGATCAATGTGTGGTGTTTCAGGGTATGTTTGTTTTCATCTTACTACACTTCCTAAACTTAATTTCCTCATAATTTGATATTAGATATCACTGTCTTTGTTTGAATTTTTGAATATTGTATAGCCAATCGTGTTCCTATCCTAGTAGAATTTTAGACATTGGACAATAATATATAACATACATCACGCTAGCATAACTGGAGTATGGGATGAAATACAAAATTCTGAGAAGTGTCAGTAAAGAATGGGGAGGAAGAATTCAGGGAGGGAATGCCAACTAGCAGGGAGGAATTACCATGGAAGGACATTAATAGTTCTTTGATTGTGTGGGATAGAAGCTGGGCTGGGAAAATCCTGGTTAGCTTAACTGTGGTCTCTTTGAGCCCAAAGTTCTTGGCCTGGGAAGCCCTACATGACCTGTGCCTGTGTGGTCCGTGCGTCATGTCAAGGGGGCAGAAAGTGGGAAGTGAAACAGAGTGACCTTAGGAATGCTGGAAAAAAAAAAACATAATAGCCCATATACCTGTTCAGTTGGGTGGAAATTGCCAACCAGCTTGAAATGGAAAAAATTGCCCCTGGCACAATGTACTGTGTTCAGGAGATAAAAATAAAGCAATTGTTTAGGAAAACCACTATCCTTCTCCATATCATGATCAACATGGATTTCTCCAGGCTCTACTCCTGTAGAGCTCCAGAGAGCTCTTTCTCTACCAGTAAAGATGTTGATGGATGAAGGGACTCTTAGAGCAGAGTGAAGCCTGTGTTGATGGATTATGAGATACTCAGAGCTGAGTGAAGCCTGCAATGTGACAATTTTCTACCTAATCCTGAGTAATTAATTGCTCATAAAGAGTAGGAAGCATGGGGAGGCCAACTATAGCTTAAATTTCTAATGTTGACCTCTTTAGAAGAAACATGGGTGAAAATGACCAAGTTTCTCCTCCCATTATGTAGCTCATTGTTTTACTTCATTCATAAGCTGTTTTATATATATATGTGTGTGTGTGTGTGTATATGTATACACACACACACACACACACACACACACACACACACTTCCCACAGGAGCTGTCTTCTCATTTCCTTTGTCTTTCTTTTTTCTTACTCTTCATTTGTATGGTCGCTATAAGTTTATAAGCTTCATATACTCATATAAATATTGTAAAAACCATTATAAAAGTTCTACAAAAACATACTTGGGTAAATTTCAATTACATTAAGTGAAATGGTCTTAATCAAAATTTATCGTTAGTGTGGGCATATATTCTAAATGTCTGATTTCTCCATCTTTTTCTCCCTTCTTTCTTCCATTCTTTCTAAGTGATTAATACTAATTTCAGTTTCTCTGAACTGTTGTATATATATTCATAGAAACTTAATAAACTTCAATTTTAAAATCTTTTTCCAAGACTGAAAGGTTGGGGATTTAA
Organism: Lyroderma lyra; assembly: GCA_004026885.1. Taxonomy (NCBI): domain Eukaryota; kingdom Metazoa; phylum Chordata; class Mammalia; order Chiroptera; family Megadermatidae; genus Lyroderma; species Lyroderma lyra. The sequence goes on from PVJL010005576.1 coordinate 50,875, forward strand.
AGTGCCAGCATGTGTTTGTGTTTGTCATATGGGATTGGGATTTTAAAAATTCCGTAGATAGTAATATCTAATGTATTAAAAAGTGTCAATCCATTGAAAGTTTGGAAAAATTTTATCTGACAGAAAGAACCCACTAATTTTAGAGTACATCTGCCACATTTCTAAAACAATTTAAAAGCATTTAATGATTTTTGGGGGATCAGATTGATTGAGGTAAAATACACTTACAGTAAAAGCCCCCCCCTTTCAATTATATACAGTTTTATTGGTAAATACATACAGTTATTTGACAAATACATACAGTGGTGTAACTACCACCACCATTGTCATGTAGAACATTTCCAGTACTCTGGAAAACTTTTTATTTCTTGTGCCCTTTTGCATTAATTCCTCTCTGTAGCCACTGGCAACCACTGTCTGATTCCTGTCCCTAGAATGTCTTAAAAGTGGAAGTATACAATATGTACACTTTTGTGTATTATTTTTTTCACTTAGAATAATGCTTCTCACATCTGTTCACTTTTACATTGAATACAAGGCATCCTTGGATGTGTACAGATCTGGTCCTTGAGAAGGCTTCTGTGATTATACACGTTCCTGTGCTATACACCTCCCAGCAGTACTGTGGCAGTGTTGGCAAAGGTGGTTGTGGGATGCTTTTAGGATATCAGGGCTCTCTTTCATTCTTCTAACGTGTTTGGATTGGAAGAATGGTTTCAAAGATCGCCTTTGCTTGCTTACCACTGTATAACATCTTACAACATAAGAAGTATTGACTTTATTTTGTTAGGGAATTGGCAGATAGTGGTGTCCTATCTTTGTAGGTGGTGTAAACAAGCTAAAGACTCTAAAAGTTGAGTTACTGAGTAGCCTACTATAACTTTCTATTATTGCTCTACCCCTTCGCTTGGATGCTGTAACTACAAGAGCTGATTCTTTTTGAAATAAATGTTTAAACTATTTTGATCCATGAATGCTATGCAATACTGCAGTTTGTTCTAATCTTCGAGTATTTACAATAAAAATGTGTGTGTGTGTGTGTGTGTGTGTGTGTACCTTTACTCTTTAATAGTTTAGTGGAAGCATAGTTTGTTTTTCCAAATTATTCTTTCAGTTTTTTGACCCTGAAATCAGATCATTTTATTGGGAGCTCATTGGTCTACTTGTCATAGAAACCTAATGCATTCCTTGTGGAGAGGAGTTGCTGTGGGGAGGACAAGTTCTAGAGTTGTTGTCCCTGGTAGCCTGCATAGCTTGGAATGTGAAATAACTGATTTTCTTCTCAGTCTTATCTTTTTAGTTTTGTTGGATTTTTACACTGAAACCCATTTGTAAGTAATTTGGAATTCAAACTAAATTTTAATATTTAATTTTAAAACAGTTAGAGAAAGGATCAAAGACTCTAGAGGTGACTATAAAGTACAACATGATTAATATAGTTTAACCCTACTTGTGAATGACTATTAAACTCCTTCATGCTTGTAACTTGTGACAAGAATTGTTAAGTTTGGGTGACAAGGCCCAAGGGAATGAGATGGTTTTTCAGCCTTAGTAACTGTTGACTTTTTATGGTAGTCTTCCAGTTGGCTCTCTAGGTCTACTGGGACTGTGATCTGCCTTTGTAGCTAGCAGGCTGCAGAGATGGTGGAAAAGGAAGATTCACGGAACTAACATAATGGACTGGAGTCCTTAGGGTGGAAATGAATAGTAGAGATAATAATAATTGCCACTGTTCATCGAATGTTACTACATGTTAAGGAGACTCAGTTTTTTTTTTTTAATTGAGGTAAAATTCACATAACAAACCATTTCCCATTTTGAAGTATACAATTTAGTAGTATTTAGTATGTATATTAATATTAACTGTTACTTCTATCTAGATTAAAGAGATTTTTGTTTCCCTAAAAGGAAACCCTGTATCTATGAATCAGTCACTCTGTATTCTCTCCCACCCCTCCCTCTCCTCCACCCCTGGTAATTAACTAGTCTGCTTTCTGTGTAGGTATTTACCTATATTGGATATTTCATATGCATGGAATCATGGAATAGGAGACCCTTTGTATCTGGCTTCTTTATGAATGCTTTACCATGTTTTAGCTTGCATTAATACTTCATTCTTCTTATGGCTGAGTAATATTTCATTGCATGGATATGCCACCATTTTTTCATCCATTTATCAGTTGGTGGACATTTAGATTGTTTTCACTTTTGGACTATGGCTACATTTTGGTGTTTGTGTGTGTGTGTGCATTATCTCATTGGATTCCCATATGGATCCAATGAGGACAGCCTCTGTGGAAAGAAGTGTAGAGGTTCCTCAAAAAATTAAAATTTTCTGAATAAACTCAAAGCACCAATTTGAAAAGATTTATCATGACAAAAGTAGGAATATGTGCCAGGTTTATCTGTGTGGTGGTCTCCACCTGGTGTGTTACCCAGTGGCCAGGGGCACATGAGGTATGGCAGTGGGATGATTGAGGGGTCCGTGTAGAACTGTTGCCTTCTTGGAACTTCTTGATCTTGAAGATTATGGAATAGTAGAGTGTCCCATCATGTGACCAGCAAATTGGAAAGTCTTATTGGAAAGCAAATTGGAATGTTACAGTAGTATCATTAAATATAACTTTAAGAGATTTCTTCCAAATAAATTATTCAAAACTTAAAAGAACATCAAGAAAGTGAATATTAGGATAGAAAAAATGATTCTGAAAAGCATATTTTAAAGAACTTGCAAAATTTTTAACACATTAGTTTTTTTCTTTATGACTTTCAAAAAATTGATAGCCTAAAGTTGAATTTTAGTTAAATATTATTTTTGTTATCAGAGCTGTTTTGTTATTTTTCATAAAAGTGATCCCAAACTTGTTTTTTCATTTATTATGAAAGATACTAACTTCTCTTTAGCAAGCAGAATTCTGAATTTTTAAAAATATTATTATTATTATTATTTTTTTTTTTTTTTGGTGATTCCCTGGCTGGGAATCGAATCCAGGCTGCAGCATTGTCAGCGCTGAAGCCTAATCACTACACCATCAGGGAACCCCTTATCATTTTTTATTTAATAATATTCTGGTTATATGAGCTTGTTTATATGTTGAAGAAAATACTTTTCATAGACTGTGGAGTGAGGGTGAGTATGAACTATGTTCTCCTGTAGGTATTTTGAGGTAAAATTCATTTTGAGATACATGCTTTGTACTAATTTGTGCTTTTTATGAGTCTTTTTCTAGGGTGATGTAGAATATAATTTCAATAGAATGTTGTAAATATAAATTCTGAACCAATGTGAAGTTCTTAATATACTGCAAATTGCCTTCCTTCACTGGTTTTCCAAGTTAAATTAACTTATGACCAGTCACCACATTGTTCAGGTCCTGATTACAAATCCATATCAAAAGAAAATTAAATAGACTCCTCTTTCTTCATTGATTTTAATTTAAAATGTAATTCATTTAGTGCTGCACAAACTTAGATATTTGAAAAGTTTGATAGATCCATTTAAATTGTATTATTAAAACACTGGGTTTTGTGCTTGGGGACCTCCCTGATGTTCTTTACTCTGGTGTGGGACCCAGGATGTTTGCTAAGTAGATGTGGCCATTACATTAGCATGGTACTTTCTCTCCACTCACTGAACTCTGCATTCTTACAAAGGGTTGCTTATATGACATGATGTTTTATTTTCTGTTCATGCATTGTGAGTATTAACCATGAATAGAGAGGGCTGGATCAAATGACCATGTGGGACAAAATTTTTCCTGTAGTTACCATTGCTATTGTAGAGAATGACAGTATTTCTGGTGCTTCTGTTGGCATGCACTTTTTTATATTTCTGTATATATTGTTTTTAAAAATCCAGCTACAAATGTGCAAGCAGAAGGTACTGCTTTTTGCAGGTGGTTCTTTATACCCTCTAATGGCTCTTTCCTGGCTGTTTGATTTGTTTTCTTCTGATGACCAGTGGCATCAATAAAGGCTGATTTACTTTTAAAATATTCCTGTGAAACCCCACTATTCTATGAGGTCAAAATGGTACATGATTAGTTAGTGAGTACTGATAATTCTTTTGTCAAATCAGCCACATTCTTGAGCTGTTTAGATGCAGTGAGCCACCGAGTGAGAGAAGTAACGTTTCCAGTGGTTGTATCTTCATTTTGGTGGGGGAGGAGTTAAGCAGCTTCTGAGCTGCTTCCCACTTCCCTCATATACCTCCCATGCATTTTCCTGCTGTGTTCTGTTTTCCTTATGGGTTCTGAGTCTGATTCTCCTGTCTTTTCCATGTTGCTCTTTTTCTCTTCTTGCTTGCCCACTCTCCTGCTTGTGGTAGTTTTTCCCTGTGAGTGAGGAAGATGAAGAACAGGGCATCGAGCATGTCCATTTTTCTTGAGCTTGCTAACTGAGTTAATGAGCTGCAGGATTGAAGTTAGCAAAGGAGAAAAGCAACTGGGTTTTGATGTGTATTAATAATGTACTATAGAAAAAAAGGGTGACTGCGTGTTTAGCTTCCTTATATAAAGGGCCCATAAAACACTGTCCCCATATAGGCCGGTGATGTAGGTTTCCAAGTATTTGACTGGTGCTGGCTGAGAGGTTGTTCAGGAAGTAGGTAGCAGTTAAACTGTTGAAAACTGATCAAAAAGAAACAAAGAAAGATGGGAAATTGCTATGTGTCTGCTGTGTGCCAGGCACTGGGACAAGTGCTTCTAGAATGATCACATCTAGGAGTCACACTGTAAGATTCCTCCATGGAAACATGTATTTACCACCCTTAACCACCCATATTTTGTCCACTTGTCAGCTGTTAGGCAAATTTGAATTTGAATTTGTTACAAATTGAACATTTTTAAGGTTTGGTGATTTTATGTTATGAAAACAACTTTTGGTAGATCTTTTTGTAATAAAAGTCAGCCTTTGGTGATACACATATGTATGTCTTAATTTTTAAGAATTCTGACTCTAATTCTTAGTACAAGGATTTTTTTGATGGTGGAATTGGCCTATATTTGCATATAACTGTCATTTTGTAAGACTATTAGCACATAAACTTAAAAAATGATCTGAAATTTTATCTTAATTGACACATTACTGCTTATTCTTCTTGTTTCCACTTAGGTTTTTTCCCAAGCAGATCTCAAGGATGCAATGCATTTCTTCACCACAAGATGATGCTGATCTCGCCCTCAGTGTTGAAGAAGTAGGTCATTCCCTTTGATAAGGTATATTAGCATTCCTCTTTAACAATTCATGTGCGTGTAGTATTTGTATTTCAGGCAAATTTAACACAAGTTAATATGTGTTTGACTTCAGGTAGGATTTTAGGGTGTGAGGAGGAAAATTCAGATTTATGTTTTTTATAAAATAACAATTCTTTATCTAAATACTAATTTGAAATTATTTAATACTTTTACTTCAGGATACATTGTTAGGGATTTCATACTGTTATAGTTTACTCATAACTACTGAAAATAAAATGTAGCACATTTGACAAAATAAGGTACAGCATTTCTACATTGAAATCTTTTATATGAGCAACCTAAATTAAGAGTATGTGATCTGTGTTTTTAAAAAGAATTCTACAACATTAAAAATTTGAAGACGAATAGAATTTGGTATCTGATTCAAAGTATGCTGAGAATTTGTGACTGCCTTGTTATAAGTTTTTATAAGCTAAAAAATGATATGTTGATACTTAGCCTGAATATGGGACTGCTAATTTGTGAAGTGCTCTATAATAAAGTTTTGCCAATTGTTCACAAAAAAAAAAAGAAAAAAAAGAATTCTGAACAGTTATCATTAGCAGTTTGGTTGGTTAGAATCAGTGATTCTGGTACCAGTACATTGCTTCTAAACACATTTAGACAGAATACAATTGAAGTTCCATTATGTGCCTGATGATTTAATAATCAGATATTGCTTCTTTGGAGTATTTCTAAAGATTAAGTTCTGTAAGACTGTGCATACTTGAACCCTCTTTCTTTGCATCTGTGGGTAGTTATTGGGTCAGAATTATTACAGAGCATGAGCATTTTTACGTGAAGAAGCTGAAATGAAAAATACCTTTGACCAGATAAATAAAAGCTCTCTCAGAGGAGGATTAAGTCCATTTGCAGAAACATTAAAAAAATAACTCGAGTGTCTTCTTCATGTTTTGTTTGCCTATCTTTCTATAATGTTTGCTGTTTTTTACCTTAGAAATTTTTCACTTGTGACCAAATCTTTACCTCTTCTTAATCTTAGGTTCTTAAAGTGCCTCACACCCTTTGGCTTTGTTCAAAGTAGAATTTTCATAAGAATCATTCTCTATCTTGACGTCATGCCACCCACCCACCAACTGTCTATGCAGCAGTCTTCATGAGGCACACTTGTCCTGTGTGATGAGGATGCTCTCACCACTGGCTTACTGACATACTTTGATCCAGGACAGAAAGCATGCCTCCAACACGTGCACTGTGGGGAATGGCCATGGGTGTGAAGAGGAGCTGGTGATGGGCGACAGCACTGCTGTAGGCACAAAGGTCAGAGGCTGTGCCACCCCACTGGGCCACTGCCACTGAGGGCTTTGTCTTACTTGCAGACATCTTTGGGCATCAGGTTTTTCAGTCTTGGACTCTCATCACTAATTGTTTATTTTCGGTTATTGGCATAGGCTTGATTGGGCACTCTCATTTAAGTTAGAATATTAGAAGGCAGAGGAGAAAGAGTAGGCTAGAGTTTTCCAAGACAGAAAAACCCCTGTGTGTTTAAGGGTGGTGATTGGTATTGGCCAAGCTGTTCTTTGGAGAGGGGGTTATGTGAAGTAGTAGGATTTTTGAGGGATTGGTACATTTCCCCAGGATGGAGGCTGTTGGGGCTTGTATGTCCTTTCCAATCTTTGGGGAGAAGGAGCTAGGTGCCTAGCACCCCTTTCAGGGCTGTGCCCCCCCCAACTACTATTTGATACATCACTAGATGCACGAGGCCCATACCTGATTTTTTGAGGATGAGATATTTTGTGGCTTCTATGTGAAGTGGCAGGGTGAGTGTTCGTCTTGAGATGGTGAGGCACCAGTGACTAAAGGGCAGATGGACAATTGTAGTTTTTTCCTGTGAAATACTGCCCCTTCCCATTCCACCCTGGTGAACAGTGTGATGCAGACTGTGCTCCTGAAGGAATTTATTCTCTGATGATGATAATGTAACATGGGACAGAGTAGCACAGTCTTCAGAGTTAAACTTCCCGAGTTTGTACCTGATTCTCTCATTTGGGTAAATGACATAATTTTTCTGAGTCCCAGTTGCCTTGTCTGGAAAATGGGGATGGTAATGGTACCTACTTAATAGGGCTATTATGAGAATGAAAAGAGATATCACATTTTGACATGTATAATAATGTGCACTCCCCCCAGCCCTCAAATTTGTGAGGGAAAAATAAGGATGCACGTTATACATGGGTAGTACTAATTCTCTATCTAAATAAAATTTTTAATTATTTTGTTTATGCTTATGAGTTAAAAGTGTAACTCTAGAAATCAGTAATGATATCTGTGTTCAGAGTAACACCCTGGAATACGATAATGGGTTTTTTTGGTTGTTAAATATATTGGGATGACATTGGTTACTAAACATTTCATAGGTTCCAGGTGTACAGTTCTGCATTACATCGTCTGTGTGTTGCATTATGTGTTCATCACCCAGAATCAGTTCTTCTGCCACCATATATTTGACCCCCCATTCCTCCTCTCACAGCCCTCTCCCCACCTCCCCTCAGGTAACCACTAAACTATTGACTGTGTCGCTGCGTTTTTGTTTCTTTGTTGCTTTCAGTTTTATATTCCATATGTGAGTTATGTTAAAAAATAAATGCTAACATTCCTTTATAATACAAAAAACAAGTACCTAAATATAAACAAATAAAAATTTGAATTAAAATTAAAAAATTAAAACAAAAGATTTTTTCCCTGAAAGTTTGGGCCAAAAATGTGGGTCAGCTTTATAAATGGGAGTGCATTATATGTGTCAAAATATTTATCTATTTTATGTGAGGGGCTTTGCATAGTATATATTATGTTTCTTTTATCTCTTTTTCTTTTCATTGTTAGGTTTATTGGGGTGACTTGATTAGTAAAAGTTACATAGGTTCCAGCTATACAGTTCTGCCATATATCACCTATGTGTTGTGTCATGTGTCATCACCCAGTATTTGTTTCATAGTAACATATCCTTCCCCCTCAATTCAACCCTCTTTCCTTAGGCAGTCAGTTCACAGTTGGAGTAACACTTTTTCCTTCTTCTTTCAATATATTTGTACATACTCATACATACACGAGGTCTCACAGTTAAGTTCGCGAACTTGCCACCGTGCGCTTACCTTGGCAGCACTGTACACACAGCGCGGGAAGGTGTCATAGCCTTGGTGTGCCTGTGTCTCACTGCCATGTTTGTGTAGGTGTGTGGTGCTGTGTTGCTGAGTTGTGTTCATTGTCATTGCATGATTTGTGTGCTGTCACGAGAATGTCGGAGTTTGAATTAGAGCAAGAAGCAGACATTAAATTTCTTGTTAAACTTTACAAGAGTGGAAGTGAAATCAGGGATATATTAGTGCAAGTTTATGGGGATAATGCCATGAAGAAAACGTGCAAATGGATTAAACATATTTTCTGAAAGGATAGAAAGCATCACTGATGAAGAGAAGTCAAGGTGGCCAGGAAGGAACAGAACTGGCAAAAACATTGCAACAGTTTGTCAAATTGTGCATCAAAATCATTGACTGACTCTGAGAAGCATAGCAGACCAAGTAAACACTGATAGAACAGCAGTTAAGGAAATCTTCACTGAAAATCTTGGCATGAGAAAGGTGTGGACAAAAATGGTCCCAAAGGAGCTCACTGATAAACAAAAGAAAAGAGAGTCAAAGTTTGCCAAGACCTTTTGGAGAGCCAAGACAATATTTTGGGCCATGTTACCACTGGTAATGACACTGAAACAAAGTGTCCAAGTGCAGAGTGGAAGTTAGCCAGTTCTCCACAATCAAATAAGTTTCATTACTCCAAATCAAGAGTCCAAATGATGTCACTAACTTTTTTGGATATCAGAGGGATTTTTCATTATGAATGAAATGACCAACCAGACAGTCAACCAAGTTTACTATTTGGAAGTGCTGAAAAGGCTCCATGGAAAAGACAAAAACAACCTAAACTGTTTGCCAACAACTCATGGCTTTTGCATCACGACAGTGCACCAGCTTACACAGTCTGTGAGGGAGTTTTTAGGCAGTACAGAACTAACTGTATTGGAACACCCTCCCTACTCACCTGATCTGGCTCCCATTGCCTTTTTTCTTTCCCTGAAAATAAAGGAGATATTGAAAGGAAAACATTCTTAGGACATTCAGGACATCAAGTGTCATACAGTCATAGCTCCTGATGGCCATTCTGAGTTCCCAAATTGCTTAGAAGGGTGAACTAGGTGCTGGTATCGGTGCATAGTTTCCCAAGAGGAGTACTTCAAAGGTGACCATAGTGATAGTCAACAGTGAGGTAGGCAGCACTTTTCCTAGGATGATCGTGAACTTAATTGTCAGACCTTGTATATGAAAAAGTATATTTGGCAGATAGCTTATGTCTGCTTTTAGATTGTGTATACTACCCTTTCCATGTTCTTCCACGACACAGAATTGTGATGATTGTTTAGTGGTATAATAAAAGGGGCTCGTTCTTTTTTGTCCTTGTACTTAAAAAAATGAATTTGTTACTAGTGGCCTTGTATTTTGGCTAACTGGGACTGACCTGTTTCTAGAAATTTTACAGAGACATAAAATTTAGCATGCCATTCAAGGGGAATAGGTGCTTTTCTTCAACATGGCAAAAGCAGGGTTTTCTAGTTAGCATAAAGAAGGACTGTAGGAGGGATTCAGTGGAGCAATGAGTTTCCTTTTCTCAGTGACAGCAGTCTTGCCCTCTTTCTCCACCTTTCTAGGGCTAGGAACAGTTGAGCAGGGTGAATTTTCTTTTAACACATAGTACAAGGAAATATACCTAGGTTCTAAGCACAATTATAATTTATGAGATTCTGTGAGACTAGGAAAGGAGAGGATCAGGCTGTGTTCTCATGTGGCTCAAATGATGGCATTGGAACCACGTTGAACAATGATAAAGCTATTCTTTATCTGCCAGGTGGCAGCTGAGTTACTGCTCATTGCTCTAGGACACCTGCATGGGGTTACAGGAAGAGGAGGTGATGAACTAAATTTCAGAATTGTTGGGCAAGAAAATACCCTCCCACAGAACATTTTAGCATTCTTAAAATGGCAGTTGAATTGCAGTGTGTTTACCTGTATTTACACAGTGTGTCGCCTGTATGTGGACACACGTGTTCACACACATAATCATTTCTCAGCAATTTAGGACTGAAATTAACTGTTGTGACTGAATGAACCAGTGAGTATTAACCTGGAGAGTAGGCAAATTAAAAAAAAAGCAAACTGAAAAATTTAGCTTCACTGTTTTCCTATAGCTCATGGTGTATTTTATGTGCTTTGCTGACTATAAAAAAACAAATTTTAATCTCAAAATTAGGAATGAAATAAATACATTTTTTCATCTTTGCTTTAGGTTCCTGACTGATTTAGCCAAGTTATTTTATTTATTTATTTATTTATTTATTTATTTATTTATTTATTTATTTTTATTGTTAGACTTATTGGTGTGACATTTGTTAGCAAGAATTACATAGGTTCCAGGTGTACAATTCTACAGTGCATTGTCAACTTGTTGTATAATAAGTTCACCAAGTTATTTTAATTACATTGAAAAATGCAGTCACATTCATTCATATATATATATTTATTGGAATAATTCTTTGATAGCAATTTTACTATTAAATCAAATCCAGTTAACTGAATGTTTTCTAAGTATTATGAAAGAATAATTTGGGGAATACCACCAACTCTTGAGCAACAAGAATTCGTAATAAAACTGGTGCAGCATTTATTTTCAAAGTTTTTGTAACTCTAACTTGAAAAATGTCAGTTATGATATGTCCTGTTATATAACTCAGGTAATGCATATTTTAAGAGTATTAAAATATTCACATTGATTACTAATAAGAACATTTATTTGAGTAACTCAAAGATATTTTCACATAAAATATCTTTGATTATGGATTGAATGATATAACTGCATTGCCAGAGGTCATGCATACCCTGTTTAGAAAAGTCTTTTAAAAGTTTCCTGAAGAACTATTAAAGTATTAAGTAAAGGATCTGGCTGTGTAGAGGTGAGGGTTTTCCTTAATGCTGGTGTAGTTCTGATATCATAGCATCTTTTTCTTTTTCTTTTTTATAGAAAATATATTTTAATTATGTTCAGAATTTGGGAAGTCTTATAATTGGAAAATATTTTATGTTTTTCTACCATGCAGATCACCCAGGAGGCTGGAGAATGATTACTTTTCCATATGGCTACCATGTTGGTTTTAATCATGGTTTCAACTGTGCAGAATCTACAGATTTTACTCCTGTCAGATGGATTGACTATGGAAAAGTTGCTAAATTGGTAAGTTATGCCTCAGAATAAAGCAGAAATGAAATGTGTATTCTGGTTAGTGTGGTGAGAAAGCTCAGGTCACATGCAGCGTTTTTTCCTCATTGATACTTTGTGCCTCTCACTGTGGTAATTTGTCTCAGACTAGATATATTTGTTTTACATAGGCTATCGTATCATGTGTAGCCACAGTTGTGTGTTTTGAAATTAATGTGCAACTCTTTACCTTGTGAGGTAATTTTATGCAACTATTTTTGCTTTCTGTAAGGACACCAATTTTTTTTTTTGCATGATTTTCCACTGGCTCCGTGTGGCTCCAGTGACTAAGCTCTCTCCATGTTAGAGTTTAGTCCATGGCTTAGCAAACAGCTGTTTACAGAGAAAGTGTCTGGTAGCACTGTAGCAATAAGAGTTTGAGGGAAGATAGTAAGAAATGATTAAAACTGCCCTTCATAAATTTCATGAAAATAGTCACGTAGAATAAGAAACATCTTTATGTTAAATTTGGTTTAAAATTTTGCAGCTTTTGCTCAGTGCGTTTAATTTAGTTTCATATACTGTATATTTTTATTCACAAGTAACAACGTCTATTAAATTTAATTAATTTCCCACTGTGGCATTAAAGAGAAGACACCTTTCCAAGTGTTGATGGCTTCTATTAGGTTGCTTCCTCTCCTGTAGTTTTTAAAGCAAAGGTGCAGACTGGCAGAGAGCAGCCTCTTAATGAAACTCGGTGTGTTTTACACAGTATGTGAAGTTGATGTAGATTTAGTGGGAAATGACACATACAGTTTATGTGGCATTATCTTGGCCACTTATACTATTGGGTGAACTTGGATACAAGTATATTCAGGAGAGATAACTCTAGATTTAATTTACATGTATTTAGAGGATTATGTAATCTATTAAAAAAGAAGTATAGACCTTTGGCAACCCAGGAGGCATTTGAATGAATTCATGACATAAAAGAAAGATTCTGCTATTAGAAGACTTTTTCTGTTCTCAGTGATTTCTGTTTATGAGGGGTAATTTAGAAAGGAATAGAACTGAACTACTTCTTCCCATTATGCACCCTTCCTCTTACGATAAACCTAATGAAACAATTTGGAAACTCAGGATTTATATACCTTGGCCAGCAACTGCAGTGCTTTTGCAAAAATGTAATGCTAGTATCTGCATTCAAACAGTGTCATAGGCCCGAGGTTGGAACGAGGTATGGTATGTTATGGTTTGCATCTTTAATCATTGACGTAGTAAGTCATCACAGCTGTTCAGTCACCAGAACTAGTGGGTGTTTTTTTGCTCCATGTTTCAGATTTAGTACAAGGTATTGGACAAAGTAGCTTCTCCCCAAGGCCAGAATTACCTTGGGTGTGTTTCCACATTTACTTATGGATATAAAGTAGGTGTTGGAGTGCGATCAAGTCACAGAGGTCAATGGTGGTCCTCTCTGAAACCTCCCCTGTCAGAGCCTAGAACTGTGAGATTGTTAAATAGTGCACTGTGGTGGTGGAGGCAGGGTGTGAGGCCCAGCCTTTCTTCTAACTACCTACATAATCCTGGGAAAGTCATTTGTTCTCTTTATTTCTTCGTGTGTTAAATAGAAATACCTTTCTACCCCATAGATTTGTTGTGAGGGAAAAAATCTTAGGTTTTTTGATGTTCACTCATGGTATGTTGATTTCTGTTACTCATTTTAGTCAAGGGATATGACAGTTTTGGTTCTGGGTATTTTACTAGGTACAAAATTTTCAATGGCTCTAATGCAGTTTTGGCCAGCTAATTTAAAATTATTGTAATCGCATGTGTTTGAGATGTTTTTAGGTGTTGTCTCCACCCCTCCCTTACTTTGGGTACTGAGGATGTGTTAGTTTGCTATTGCTGCTGTAGCGAATTACCAAAGAATTCGTGATTTAAAGCAATACTCATTTATTATCTCATAGTTCTGTAGGTTAGAGTTCTGACATTGGTCTCAACAAGCAAAAATCAAGGTGTTTGTGGTGCTGCATTCCTTACTGGAGACCCTGGTGAAGAATCTATTCTCAGTCAGATGTTGGCTGAATTCAGCTCCTTGCAGTTTTAAGGCTGATGTCCTCTTTCCTTGCTGCCTTTCAGTTAGGTGTTTGTTCCTAGAGGCATTTCTGAGGTTTTTGCAGGTGATTCCCTACATTTTAGAGCCAGCTATATGCAAAATCCCTTTTGTCGTGTAAAATAACATATTCATTGATTGGGGGATTAGGTTATAGTTATCTTTGTTGTTAGGTGGGGGTGATGGGGGGGGCAGCATTCTGCCTACCACAGAGAGTTCCAGTTAATAACTGACATTGTGATATAGTTAAGAATCTACTTTTGCAACATGTAACAATTTTAATTATTCTTTTTAAAAACAGGAAACTAATCTTGTAAAGGATACAATTTTGGATTTTCATTAAAACACCATTATGCTTTCTTAAATTATCTTCCTCAATGTTAATTTTTTTTGGCTATTCTCAGTTAATAAGTTAATAAGTTACATCATAATGTGCTGTGATGAGGTTTTTGTTTTTTTTTTTACAGATTTTGGTGGCTTATATCATTTATTTGATATTCAAAATCAATTTTTTTTTATTTTCAGGTCTTTAGACAATCTTACGAATTTACTGTATTGTTTGTGTGTGTGTGTGTAGACACAAATGTGCAGTTTTTTTCACACATGTACTTTTTAATTTTAGTAAAATTTGTGAATTGGTTAATTAGTTTTTATGTTTGCTGGGGTCAAGTGTAATTTGTGGTGGATTAATTATGAATTGCACTTAAAGGACTTTCAGCTTTGAGGATGACCAATTTTATTACTTTGTCTTAATTCTTTGCTGTCTTCAATTTATTCTAAATGATAACTATTAAAAAACAGTTATTCATCATAAGTGATAATGAGTTAAACATTTGGGAGGGATAATTTAAAAAATAATGGCATACTTTTTTATAGTTGAAGCACTGGTGAATGTCATCTGCTTTATATGTCATATGTTGATTTAAGTATATAAAAACATTTGATAAATGATCTACTTGTGGCACAGCATTAATTAACTGTGGTGCAGAGTATGGGATCTCTTCTGATTCTATTTTATATTTTACAAACCAGTGTTTCTGACTTCATGACTGAGAAAAGATCTGTTACAGAAAGCTAATTTTTAATTGAAAAAACAACATGAAATTTTGAAAAGATAACCCCAGGTTCACTGATATTTGGTGTCTTCAGCAGCCAGCAGGTTTTGGCCAATAGGACCTCTTCAGCCCGTTCAGATGGCTGCTGTTGAATAAAGCTCTGTTTATTCAGATAGCACTTGTCTGTTGTATGCCAGACACCATGAATGTTTCTGTGAATTGATCACTTGGAGGAGAACCTGTTTGATGAGAGTGCAGAAGTGAAAGTACTGTTGGTGCTGGCAAGGGATCACGGACCACTTTCTTTGTCATTGGCTGCTTGACTTTGGGTGGCATCTGGAGTAGGATGGGAGCATGGGGATTTCCATGGGTTTCTTTTGAATGTATTGCTGACCTATTGGTCTGTACTATTTGTTCAAGAAATCTTCCCTTTGTTTAAGATGGCTGACATTGACTGGAAGAACACCCATTCCATTATTTGTGCTAAGACCAAGAAGTCATTTTTCAAATTTCAGCAAATTCCTCCATGTTTTATATTCTCAACTAAATAACAATAATCATGTGAATATCCTATTTCAGTTTTTTATCACTTAATTCTGATAGCCCCCTTTAAAAAAATCTTGTCGACCCAAACTGCCTTATCTCTCACAGAATACTTTTCTCAGAAGGCGCGTGTATGCACTGTGCACGCCTGCGTGCGTATGAGCTAAGATTGTGGAGAAAAACTTGAGAAAATGGGCAAAGGTTAGCATGGGGGTACATTGATGTCATGACCTTGATAATAACTTAATTTGACTATCACATTTTATGAAAATCTGCTAATGCCCCAGGCACTTACTCTTCATCTTGTTTGTATTTTTCCTTCTCTTCTCCTCAAGAGGATCATTCAGCTCTTTTGCTTTGTCTTGTAAAATACAGCATAGCCAAATTCTGTGTGATGCTCCAGAACGAAAGGGTTTTGTCTTAAGAGGACATATCTACCTAAGACGGCGGTTATGTAATTTTGCTCCATTTCATTAATCAGCAATAAGGTTTTCACTGAAAAAAAAAATGAAGGGGAATATTCCAAGTAGCCAAGTGCTCATTTGCCTACTGACTTAGGCTGAGTTCAGCTTGCTGAGTGCGCAGTGAGTTCCACCTCTGCAACAGGAATTGTGCTTCATGTATGTAGAAAGAAGAAAGCACGCTTTGTAAGTTGTGGTATGAGTGGAACATATGATTCACTTATTTATTGTAGGCATTCTTATAGCTTTGAACATCAGCGTAATCTAGAATGAAATGCTATCCATTCTTTTTCTAGTAGAGATTTAAAAATATATAGCACAGTTTAACAGTTGAAAAAGGGTATTGGTGCATGTTTGAGATGAATGTTTTCCATTGTGGAATGTTCGTTCTTTCTGTGTGAAATGGAGTCCATGAGTACTTCCATGCAGCAGCTGGAGGGGCACTGTCAGGCTTGCTTCCTGGCTGGGTTGGATCAGAGCGCTGGCCTGAAGGTTGTATTTCATTTTTCCGTTTGGTGGGATGAAGTGCAGTTGTTTGGATGTTAGGTTTGATGGATTTGTTTGCCACTGCATTCATTAGCTTCACATCAAAAAACTGATGGGCTCTTAAATGAAACTTTGGCTTAGATTTTCAGCTTGACTGTTTGGAGGCATTTGTGAAGATATTTTGTTTTTGTGTTGCAGCAGCCTCAAGAACCGTGATTGTCTTGAAGGAAAGAAAAGTTATTTACTGTACTGATTTTCCTGAGTAAAAAAGAATCATTGTCTTGAGGACAGTCATATCTAGCCTATACCATCAGAGGAAGTGTATTTATGAAGTGTATGCAATGTGAGAGACTTACATATGGCATGATAAATAATGTTATTTTCTTGGAAGGAGAGGTAATAGTCGGTGACTCCAAAATGGTATCTCTCATTTTGCAGTAACTTTAAGTGATACTTTACTAACATGGTATGGCAAAAAGTTGAAAAATTATACTGCAGAGCTGGGAATGTTCTCCCATGAACTCCAGTAGCATTACTTCACTAATTCTGCAGCATCCTGACATTTGAATCCTCAAATGTTTCAACAGGTTTAAAAAGAGATGATAGAATTTTGAAATTGATTTTCCTTTCATCTGAAGGGGATTTCAACTATTAAATTGTCTCATATGCACAAACCACAGTATGGGTTTATTCTGTTTTATTTTTCAGTCTTTCTGTAAAATTAAATTTGATTTTTCTTAAATCAGGTAACATCCTTCCCAAAAAAACCAACAACTTTAATATTGGGAAGTCTGTATTAAAAAGGTCTTTTTTTAAAATTTATTTTTATTGTTAGACTTAAAAGGTCTTTATTAAAAGGTTCAAACAATAATTTTAATGGTGAGTCACTATCCTATATTTTAATATGCTTTAGATCACAAAATGTTAGTGTAGTGACATTTCTCTATTCTTGTGGCTTGTGAAGAAAATAAAATGTAGGCTGTTTTGCATATTGCTCATTTAACAGTTGTTGGCATTCTAATTTTAAGTGTTTGATAGTGCATGTATGATATAAACTTTGTGAGCATAGGGATTTTATATTCTGCATTTTCCCTTTTTCCCTCTACTTTGTTTCTGTTTCCGGGGCCCTGCTGGTACAGTTCCACAGTGCTGATGGGTGGCTCTGCAGTGAGTTTTTTAGAGAACTTCGTGGGAAGAAGATAAAATACTCTGCAGAGAAAAAGAAGCATATGAACTCACGCCCAAGGTAGCTCATACTCCAACAGCAGAATTAGGATTTATATATCTGGAAGTGGTATTAAAAAAGAAAACATTCACACTTGTTCCCATTTTACTCTGATAAAGTATTGAGTTGTAGGATTCAGAGAATCTGAGACTTCAAGTAGCGTACTAGAAAGCCAGTTGATTATCATGTATTGTGCCCCCAGGTGAGATATCTGGGACTCGAGTCCTCAGAGCCCTGGGGCCCAGTTTCATTTATTGCTAAGTTAAATTTGCTGGATGATGGGATTTGAATGGAAGTAGGTATATGGTTATGACATTGATGTTTAGTGCTAACCTGAAATCAAGGTAGTATCTATTTTTGAGGCTTCAGTTTAAGTCACTTTTTTATTTTATTGACTTTTTTTAACAGCTTACATATTAGTACTCTTGAGAAAAATAAATTTATCTTTAAGCAAATTCTACTTTCATATAGTTTGGCAGTAATATTTGCTGACATTGATTGTTCACCATGTGCCAAGCCTTGTCCAAGCACTTAATACCTGTTCCTTTGTGCCATCTCGATGGTGCCACTGCGGAGATAATCAGATGTCTTCTTTCCTCTACCAGCCCCCTTCTCAGACCAGGGCAGTTGGGATAATGCATAAAATGAGGATGGTGAGGCTGGGCTTGGAGGCAGAAGGTTGGCCCTCAGTGCCCTGTATCTCCTGGCCTTATCTCCTTGGATAGGTTAGATTAAATAGCAGCCAGCCTAGTATGTGACTTGTGAGATCACTTTCAGGAATCTTGCAGGTTCAGAATGATCCCGTTCCAGGTAAGTTGTAGTTACCATCACCACCGGGCAGCCCCAGGCTCCATCTGGCATTTGTTTCCATTTGGTTTCTTAAAACCAATGGACACATATTTTGTATTCTTCTGCTCTGTTAGTAAACCTACATATGAATTTGTTTTTAGTTCACAGAGTAATCATCATTACCTCTAAGACTTTGGCATTGCTCTTTGGTGATGTAGGAAAAAAACCACAAGGATTCTCTGTTCCCTGCCTCATTTTGACAACTGAGAGGGATTCTGTGGCATTTGGACAAGAAGGTGTGTGTGTAGAGAATCAGAACAAAGTTGAGGGTGCACCTATCTTGGCATTTGTTTAATGATTATCTGGAACCAAATTTTATTAGACCACTTTTGAAGATTGGGGATTGTTTATGTTTTTAAAACCATTTCTTCTCCCTTTTCCATGTTTTTTCAGTGTTTATGACAATAAACACATAGTAAAAGTTTCCATAAAAGGCTCTGTCCTAGGTGTGTGTTTAGAGGAGAGTGGAGAGGTTGGGAGTGTATGTTCTGGCCAGTGGTGATCCAGAGTTCTGTGAAGTCGTGGAAAGAATACCTGGTGATATTTAAGGAAGGAAACAGGTTGGCCAGCCCTGGGAGGGAAGAAAGTGATGATGGGAGAATCAGCTGGGCTCTGGGCACCCCCAGAGTTCATAGCAGTCAGATGCCCTGGTTCCCACAGCTGCTCATTCTTTTCCACACTGTGATGACCACACTTCCCTCCCCCTGGAGCTGCCACTGAGATGATGGACAGTGGTTCCTCTGGTAGGGGATGTTATCCCACTTGAGGGATTCAGAGCTAGCTGGCCCAGGGTTGGTGTAGCTGCTCAGAAGGGTCACAAGGACCCCTGCTCTTCCCCTCCTTCTAACTTTCTTCCATGGTAGGGTATTCACTAGTAGGCTTGCCACTGTAGCTGTTCTTATTCCACACATGTTCTCTTGAAGTACGGGAAGGAAGAGGGTGATGCAGGACCGTAACTCACCTGCCTCCCTCTGTGCAAGAGGAAACTTTCCTTGAAGCCCACCTGAGAACTTCCTTTTATGTCCCATAGCCAACATAGCTGTAAGGAAGGCTGCATAAGTAAATGACAAGTGACTGGCATTTTTATGCTCTGTTTAGGAGAGCACTGTATGTGCCCTGTGCTGCAGTTAAGAAAGTAAACAAGCCAGAGGTGGTCTCTGCTAGTGGAGCTGTTCTCAAACCTGTGAAGCTTTAAAAGTGTAGACTTCTATCCCCACCCAAACCAATAGGGCAAGAATCTCTGGTGAGAGGACACAGCATTTGAATTTTAAAAATCCCTCTAGGTTAAGGTTGAGGCCCACTGGTCTTTAGTGAATTAAATAGCCCTTTGTTTGGGTTGAGGCCCTTCAACATTATATTATTTTTTCTACTAAAAGATACTTTGATTTCCAGACCATCATCATACCTGTTTATAAATTGGAGGTGTATAATAATTTCCAAGTATATCATTAATAGCTCCTGTTCTGTGCTAATGGTATTTTGAGTAACTGCAGAAGTAGAAATTTCATGGCTATCCTATAATAAATGTACCTTTTAGTATATTTAGAGAAAAGAAGAGAGTATGTTGGAATAGGTAAGTTACAGTAACAATATAATAGAGTAGCATGAATGTTAAAGATATCAGTATACTGTATATAGCTAGTTCTAAAGTAACTATGAGCCTTTACCCAGTATAGTGGATTTTGTGACTGCTTTTTGGAATCCTTTTTTTTTTACAGTTTTTTTTTATTCCTTTTCTAGTTTTTCTCTCTTTTTTTTCAGCATGCAAAAACAGTATACAATGAACCTTTGATCTCTTATATAAAAATTCAATTATATAGCACCATATTTGGGATATCAAAGCTGAACCTAGATTATGAAAGGGTTAAATACCATCTCTATTTACAATATCTGGAAACAGCTTTCTCCTACCCTGTTCTCCCTATCTCCCTATAATCCTTGTATCTCCTTTAAGCTTAATTTTTTTGTATTACTATTTATACTATGTATAATACAGGTCTGATAGAGGTAATGCCTGACTTGAGTTATGATTTTATTACCGAATCATAACCATACATGATTATGATTTTGTAAGAAAAGATTTGGCATAGATTACCAGCTCATAAAAAAGGAGCATTATTTGTGCCAGACCCTGTATTCTAATTTATCTTCTTTGTCTCCCTTCTGCTAGAATGAAAGATCTAGAAGAGTAGGAATTTTTAAAAACTAGAAGTTCATTTTTGTGTTCTCTTACTTAGCACATAATTGATTCTCTTTTATTGTATTATTTATTTCTCATATTTCTGTCTCAATCTTTCTTATGTTTTGAATTTCTTTGTTAAATTGTTCTTTTTGTTCACAGAGTTCCTTTTTTATGACGTTTATATCCTTTTTTATATTATTTATCTCAGCTATGGTGTTCTGCCAATAGGTTTTCATTTCTCTCACAGTCTTTAGAATGGCTGCTTCAAATTCTCCGTCACTTAAATCCGACCCTTCCAGTTGTAACAGGCTGCCTTCTGGGTGAATTTCATGTTCTTTCTGAGGAGTTTTAGTTTTTAAGGAATTCATCCTGTTCGCTGGGTTCTTCCTCTTTGACATGAGGCTTTATGTTCAGTGCCCAGATTATTGCTTTTTTGGTGTCTTGCTGTAGGGCAGACACTAGGTGGCACTGGGGGCCAAGTTTTGGGGGAGAGGGGGCTGTTTGTTTCTTGTTTCTGATCTCCTACTGCGTTTGGAGGCTATGTGCATATATACTGGGGAGAGGCCAACAAAAGTTGCCTTCTGCCCTTTGCTGGGGTAGCTGTTTTGAGGCTTGTTTCTGCTGGCTTGGTTTAATGCTATCAAATCAGTCTTTCTTCCTAGCCCTGATTCAGCATCTGACTGTCTATGGGCTCACACTGCTTTCAGAACCCTGGGGTGCACGAGGAAGTGCCCGCTCCATAATTCCAAAGCTGTGGGCCTGGCCTGAGACAGCAGGGTCACCTTTGCAGTGGGCTGGGAACAGGAACTGTAGCCCTGTGTAGGTCTCCAGGGGGCTTAGAGCTGGGGTGTCATCTTTGCAGTTCAGAGTCCTCACTCAGCCTTTCTGCCACTCAAAAGTTCTAGAGGCTGGCTCCCAAACTCCGTCCCCAGCTCCCTGGTCTCCCCTCCCCCAAACTGCGCTGCTCTGAATAGTCAGCAGGGATCGTGTCCTGTTGTGGTCTGTCCCTGCTCCCTTTCCTCTCTCTGGCTCGCCCCCTTCTCGCCAACCTTCAGGTGTTTACTTGCGATTTGTGGATTTCTCAACAGCTGTTTTGTCACTCAGGGTCCTCTTTCTTGGCTCCTGGACGGCCGTTCAATTGTGTTTTCTGGGAGAGGCTTTAGGGACCTCCTCTCCAGTCGCCATCTTGCCTTCTCCACATGATTGATTCTCAATAAATAGTCCGTTGAATGATAAATGACTTGCCCAAGGCCATTCAATTAAAAGCATCAGAATCAGGATTCAAACACAGGAATCTTGCTTATTTTTTCATTGTTTTCCCCATTTAGACAGTGATTTCTTTTTTTTTCTTTCAGCTAACATTCGCTGATAGTTCTTTCAAACAGAATAAAATAATTATAGACATAATTTATGTATAATTGTAACATATACATTTACCACATTAAAAAATATTGTCTGAGAACCTAAAGTTTTCCAGTCCGTACCTAAAATCCATTTTCACAACTTCAGTCATCATATCAATTTAGATGATGCCTAAGATTTCATTGTGAAAAAGGAAATGATTGATTTGGAAGCTTTTCAGACAAGGCAAGAACAAGAAAACACGGACCATTTGCATAAAGTCAGTTCTCCTTCTACCACCAATAAGCTGGTTTTCTTTGGGAAAATCACTCTGCCTTGCTGAGACTATAATTTAAGACAGCGATCCTGCTCCTAAATGAATTCAAAAGCCGTGTTTGGAAAAGGCCACACGTGGCTTAGGAGGCAGCACAGTGAGGGGTAAAGAGTGGTTTGTGGCCAGTGGGGATGGGTTGGACTGCAGGAACCTCTGCTTGCTGCCCAGTGATCCTCTTACTCACAGTTTGATTCATGGGGTAATTCTGTGACCTGGCCGTTAGCTTACACAATACCTCTCTCAAAAGTTCTGTGTAGTCTTGATAAAATGTGGTAATTTAAAGAAAAAGCTAGTTAAAGGAGGACTTGGGAAAATTCCTTAAGTGGGCTGTGAACCCTTGGCCCAGCCACAGGGTGATTTTTCTTTCTCAGAGCAAGAGCTAAGTGTGAGACAGGATGACTTAAAGGAGGCACCAAGGTCACAGTTTCCTTCCTTTCAAGGTGCCAGCTCTCTGCTGGTGGAAGGGTAGCAGCACGTGCAGACACACCCAGTGGAACTTCGCTGTGGGAGTTCTGCTTCCTTGGCCATTTGATACCATCTCTTTGAATCAAAAGGAAGTTTTAATGGTATTTCATAAAGGGCTATAATTAGACTTTAATTTGTGGATTCACAATCTTCACAATCTATCCCCCCTCTGCTCTGAGCAGGGGGATAGAAAGAATGAATGCACTTCTTTCAGAAACTTGGTGGAAATGTAGGTCGGAAATTCCCCAAGGAGGCTGAAAGTGCCAGAAGGCCAGCAAAAGTCCTGGCAGAATAAGGTTTTGATATTCATTCATTCATTCATTTGTTAAACTTATTGGGGTGACATTGGTTAGTAAACATTCAATAGGTTCCAGGTGTACGGTTTTATAATAACACATCATTTCTGTGTTGCATTATGTCCACCACTCAGAGCCAGTTCCTCCATCACCATATATTCGACTAGGTTCTGATATTTAAATGTGCTGTGAAGAATCTAGGGGAGAGTTTGTTCTGTACTTTGCTTTCAGCTTCCTGTGATTACTGGCATTCCTTGGCTCACAACTGTACGACTGCAGTTTGCCTGTTGTCACATGGTATTCTTCTTTCTGTGTTTTTGTCTTTTCAGGACACCAAAAGTACTGGACTAGCCTCCACTCTAATCGAGTATGGCCTCCTCTTTCCTTGATTACATCTGCAGAGACCTTGTTTCCAAACAGAGGGGGTTATGTTGCAGCATGTCTTTTCAGGGACACGATTCAACCCATAATAGTGCCTGAGCGAGATGTCTGTAAAGCCCATGCTTTGCTCCCTGTGAGACCAAGCTGGGTGAGCTGCAGTGTTGGACTGAAGAGCCAGACTTCCAGCTGCCTCCGTGGGGCCTAGGCGCTGCCTTTGGTGAATTCAGCAGCGGGAGTGGGAACAGAGCAGCAGAGTAATTCCTGTTTGGCCCGAGCCTCAGCTGCTCTGTTCCTTTCAAAATCTCACTGTAGGAAAGGAGAAGTGAGTGAGGACTAGAGAGGGCAGCCTCCAGAGCCCTCAGGAGGAACCGTGGGGAGGCTGGAGTAGTGATCCCTTCCTATCCTAGCAAGCTGGTAGCTATGCCCTGGGTCCTTGTCTTTCTAGCCTACTGTGTTCTCTGCTTACGGCATGCTGTCCCTCCCAGGGGGTTGCACTCTCTAGTGGATCCTGAAATAGTCTCTTCTGAGGCAGTTGGTAGTGCACACCAGTTCTGTGGTAGGCATTGTCTAAGTCACACTGTCATGATGAGACAACCATCAGTTTTTACTCTTCTCATAGAAATGATTTAAATCACAGGACACAGGTCAGAAATACAGGTGTACACAGGGCAAGTGTTATAGGTTATAGATTTACATTTTGCAGGCATGTATCAGCCTCAGGGTCTTTTTTATTACCAAGTAAGGACATATTAATAGAATAAGGAGAGTAGACGTTTTCCCTTTATGATGAGGTAAAATTTGCAGATAAGATGTTTGGGAGAGTTATATAGGTATGGATTAGTGCTAGATTTTACTTAATGGAAAAGATGTTTGTTCATTAGGAAAAAAATCCTTAGGATACTTATATAAGTATGGTTGTTGGGTTTAGGTGGTTTCAAAAACATTGAAACCAGCTCTGAAGAAGCAAAATAATGAAGTTATCATCAGACATTGTTGTCACTCAGTTTGGGGACTTAGTCTCTAAGGAGGTATATAACATTAAATAATGATTCAGCTGAAAATCATAGAGACAGTTCTTAAAAATGTAACAGGTGTGTGACTTCATTTATATGTGGAATATAAAACTGAAAGCAAAGAGAAAAGAAATGAACAAACAAATAACCCATGGACACAATCAATAGTTTAATGTTTATTTGGGGACGAGTGGGTTAGGGAGGGGAGGAAGGGGAAGGGTGGGAGAGAAGAGGGGGAAGCTAAATATAAGGTGATGGAAAGAGAAGTCACATTAGGTGGTGAACTTATTATACATCAAGTTGACAGTGCACTGTAGAATTGTATGCCTGAAACCTATGTAATCCTTGCTAACAGATGTCACCCCAATAAGTCTAACAATAAAAATGAATTAAAAAGAAAAAAAAATGTAACAGTCATTTTTCAACTAGGAAATATTGTAAGAGCGTTTTAAACTTACTTTCTGGGTTGGCTCAGATGAACAAAGGAAAAAGAAGAAAAGAAGGGTCTGGGAACTTGATTCTAGGAGTGTGATTGAATTTAATAACAATGTGGATTAGGAGAAATGCAAGGAACAGAAGATTTATAAACTACTTTTTAAGGGTAAAGAACCAACTAGGTAAAATGAAATGAAGATGGTTATAAATGTTCAAAAGTGATCAGTGCCACTAATTAAAGAAATGAAACTGCACACCGGACTTCTTTTTGCCTGTTGTATTGGCAAAGATTTGAGTGGTGGGATGAGCATTGCATTTTTAGATGCTTTAACATACTTAAAA
This sequence comes from Lyroderma lyra, assembly GCA_004026885.1. Classification (NCBI taxonomy): domain Eukaryota; kingdom Metazoa; phylum Chordata; class Mammalia; order Chiroptera; family Megadermatidae; genus Lyroderma; species Lyroderma lyra. Next base: position 75,891 of record PVJL010005576.1, read on the forward strand.
TTTTTTACAAAAAAAAAAAATTTTTTTTACATATATTTAAAATTTTATGACAATCGTATAATCTTTATAGATTAAGTCTAAACTTTATAGGTAAAAAGGTATAAAACATAAGCTAACCAAGTCCCTACTATGTACCTGGTTTGTAGGTAGAACAGTTTTCCAGAAACAAGAGAACAGTGATGCTAGGAAGAGGAAAAGTGTATTTCACAGACCAGTTAGCATACTAGGTCAAGGGCTGAGTTTTAATTCTGATTGCTACTAATTTGCTGCACGAGTTAACGTTCTCATTGCCTCAGTTTCTTCTCAGAGCTAGTGTTTTGTTCTTTAGATAATAAATCTTGATTCCTCTGTTTCATACTTCTATCAGGAAACTTTGTTCAAACTATGCCTGTAATCTGACCATTTTTCACCACTGGTCCAACTCACCATTGTTAACTTGCTTGGATTGATGTCAGCTTTCAGCCTGTCCTTTTTTTGATACAACAGCCAGAGTGATCAGCCCCCCCCCCCACACTAGTTGCTTAGAATCTTCCAGGGGCTTTCCTTAGAGAGCAGTGTCACCTCCTGAATGGAAATGCTTATCAGGGTATTGAGAATAAGAATGTTTGAGAGGGGAGGAAGCTCAGGATTACTTCTCTCCTCAGAGTACATGCCAGATGCTGTTTCTCCCCCATGTTCTCTCCCCCAATCTCCTCTCCCCCATCTTTTCTCTCCCCATCTCCTCTCCCCCATCTCCTCCCTCTCCCCCATCTCCTCTCTGTCTATTCTGTCCTTTGCTTTACTTAGTTCCAGCCACACTCACTTCCTCACGTTCTGTTGAGTCCAGGAGGCCCTTTTTGCAGTTGTTGTCTTGGCTTAAGCTGCTCTTCCTCCTGATATCCTCTGATTTATTCCTTCCTTCCGGTCTCTGAAATGCCTTTTCTTGCTTACCCTGTATTAAATAGCCCCCCCCCTTTATTTGCAGTCTATCTCCTTACTCTGGTTTCTTTTCAGAGTGTTTATTACTTACTGTCTGTTTCACTCCTCTGCTCTTAGGATCGAGTTTCATTCTCTCCTGAGTGCTCACCCAACAATTTGACGTTCAGTGACCACTTGTTGAATGACTGGCTGGATTTCTCCTTCCTTCTGTAGTAGCTTATTTCCCGACCTCAAGAGAAAAGCAGGCCACTCTTGTTCTTTGGCCAGGGGAAAAGTAATGCTGCTTTCCTTGTGCCAGATGTTTCTACGAATGTATTTTGGGGGCTTCTTTCCCTTTCTCACTGCAGATTGTTATATTCTGTTGTTTACCAGTCAGGCAAATAAATCCATTTTTCTAAGTAACTTTTCTGTGTTTGGGACCAGTGCTTTCCTTTTTCCTGCATTTGGTATCATTTTATGTAAATACTTTAATAACATTTTGGCATTTATTCCTTCATTCAGCTAGCAAGTAGTTATTGCAACAGATACAATGGGTCAGACTGGATTCCACATTGAATGTCAGGGTTTAATGAGGTGGAGGGCCTACCTTTTCCTTGAGGAGTTTGGAATTCAGTGTGTGGTTTGATGTGCCAGCCACTGGGACAGGCAACTGCTGTAACAGGAATGCAAAGGAGGTGGAAATACAGGATGATTCACTTGGGTCTTCTGCAGAGGGTTGGGAATCTTGACAGTGGGCAGGAGCTTGCCAGGTGAGGGAGCAGGGAAAGGTTGCTCTAGCAAGAGGGAATAATTCGGACAAAGGCATAGGGACCTGTACTTGTTTAGAGAAGCACAAACCGAGTAGTATTGTTGCAGTGCAAAGCAAAATGCAGGCTGTGGTGATGGACAGGGCCATGATCGTTATGCAAGGGGCTGATGTGCACGATTCCAAAGGATCAAGTGTACCCTGTATAGAGGTGAGACTTTTGTCCTGCAGCCCATGGATGTGGCCTGTGTCTCTGTGTAGGTGTGAAAGGAGGTGGTGAGGAGGTGGCCTGAAAGGGTTGTGTTTTGCATGTCTCCTCCATTTGTCAGGGAGAAGACAGGATGTTTTCTGCCATGTATTAATGTATTTCTATGCAGATGATTTTCTCCTTTAGACTCTAAGTTCTAAAGGGTGGTATGGTTTAATTTTGATCTACCTCATTTTCCTGACATGTACTTATGAGACAGAAACTTCAACCTCAAATGAATGATGATCACGTCTTTATTTGTAGCCCGGATCTGTTTTAAGCTGTTATTATCTTATTACATATTTTCCCTTTATATACCCACTGGGCCAAATGCCTCATTTCCCAATTTCTTTTTTCATCAGTCAAATTACATTTATTGTAAATAAACAATATGAGGAAAGCTTTTCCCCGAGAGGGTTTGTTGTTTGAGTTGCTGGGTGTCAGGCTCTGTTATTGCATCTGGACCTGGGAGGGGCGGGACTGCCCTCTGGGGCTTGCACACCAGTGCTGGTCACTCGCCTTTGCATTTCCCCTGCCTGACACTAGGTGTTCCTGTGATTGTTGACCAGTCAGCCTGTTCATTAACAGCAGGATTAAGTTTCTGTTTTCATAGCACAACCTGCCACCTACTGTTTTCCTTTGATCCCCTGTCATCTTTTCTTGCCAAACTCCAGATAAATTAACTTCCCCTGTCCATACCTGCAATGCTTCCAAGTATTTCCATTGCTGTGACTACTTTTTCTCTCATCTGACAAACTCCTGCACTTTCTTAGAAGTCTTAACCCTGCCCCTTTCTGAGTAACTCAGGTGGAGTTAGTTCTTCCTGTGCACAGATTTGTATTGCAATTTGATTGGCTTCTAGAAAGTTGAGAGTGGGTGGTAATGACAGACCTGATGCCTTCCCTGATGCCTTCCCGTGTCTCCAGCACTTTAGCCTGGTTCCTGGCAGTTTTGCTGTGTGGATGGTTGAAAATGATGATAGGAAAGCATGTTATGCCAAGTGGAAGCACAGCTGAGTAAACTGTGCTGGGGATGTAGATGTCCATGCTCTACTCAACCTAGACTGGGTCTTTATACCCAGGTGCATGTATGGGAGACTGTTTAGGAGCTAGTACACAGGAAGAACACCTTTTGTAAACTTGCAAAGTATGAAAATTAATTCTCAATAGTAAGGATTTCGAGGAGGCCAGTGATATATTAATAATGAGGTCAGTGATTCAGTCCCAGGAATGGGAGCTTGGGGACAGGAGAGTGCCTGGAGGCAGTTTTTTCCCAATAGTCCAGGGAGAGATGAGGAATCATAGGTGGTAGAAGGGAATGGGAAGTAACTAAGAGTTCCTGGGGGAGCTCACATCTATTTGGGAGAAATGACCACCAGCCTTCACCAGGCTGATGACCATCTCATCCTCTTTGCAGAGTCTACTCCAGCCATCATGGAGGTGGCCAAGGTGGAGAGTTGTCTGAACCCCAGCTGTAAGATCATGACCTTCAGACCCTCCATGGAGGAGTTCCGGGACTTCAACAAGGACCTTGTGTTCATGGAGTCTAAGGGAGCCCATTGAGCAGGGCTCGCCAAGGTGACTATCCCTCAGTCCTTTACAGTCACTGGGCCTTTCCATTGTAGTCTTCGTCTTAATGATGATGGGAATGGTTTCTTCCAAAGGAAGTTACTTGCAAAATGTTTATTCTTGTTAACTTATATGGAACACTTGTTCAAAGACAAATAGCCATCTCATTTTTGAAAAAATTCTTTATAGTAGGCTGTGTTCTAGGGTTTCTTCTTCTTTTTAAAAAAACAGACACAATTTATGGAAACCAGAGAGAACCACAGAGGTATGAGAGGTATCATAGCTTTCATGAGTTTCTCAGGACAGTTATTAACCTGAAACTTACCGCTGCTCTTCTTCCCTCCCTCTCTGCTTCTCATCTCTCCTTCTGAGTTTTTCTTTCTCTTTCTTTTCTTTTTAATTTAAAGTATGCAATTTAATGGGTTTTATATGTCCACAGAGTTGTGCAACCATCACCGATGTCTAATTCCAGAACTTTTCTTTACCTCAAAAAAAAACTGTGCCCATTAGCAGTCAGTCTTTAGTCCCTACTGTGCCCCCAGCCTTAGGGACTAATCTGTTTCTTTCTCTTATAGATCTGTCTGTTCTATCTTGTTTTCAGTTATTCACCAAGTGTGGATTGTGCATACTGTGTACCAGGCGCTGCAGTATGTGTTCTCAGTAGCATATAGTATGATAGACTATAGTTTCATTTTAAACTAATATATGTTGAAGGGAATCCCCCTTATTGCTGATGAAAATTGTTAATGTTAGACTTGAAAGCTTCCATTCAGGGTTTTCTTTGAGTTATTACTGTCATTTATTGTATATGTTGTATAATGTTGGCCAAGTCACTCATCCCCTGACCCCAAGTTTCTTCTTTTGATGAAGCTTGATCCAAAACTGTCACAAAAGCCATGCAGGTACATTATAGATACAATTGTGAAAGACAAAAGCTTAAAATTCTTAGAATGCAAAATAGAATGTCTTCATGCCCTGGAGTTGGAAAAATATTTTTTAAACTGAAGATCATAACAGTACTCATAAAGGCAAAAATGAACAAATTGGATTACATTAAAATTAAGAACTTGTGTTTTTTTTTTTGTGGGGGAGGGGTAGCTCCCTGGCTAGGAATTAAACCCAGGTCGTAGTGTTGTGGGCACCAAAGCCTAGCCACTACACTACCAGGGAACTAGAAGAACTTGTGGTTTTTAAAAGATACTCTTAAGAAGGTTGGAGGGCAAATTATGGGGTGAGAGAAAATATTTGACACACATACATGTACATATTTACAGATCTACACACACCTCCATGAATAACCAGAATATGTAAAGAATCCCTATACATTAAAAAGACTGACAGTGCAATAGTAAAATGGTCAAGAGAGGAATAAGCCCTTTACAAAAGAGGATGTTTATAGAAGCAGTTAAGGTACATGAAAAGCTTTCTTTAGTTATCATGAAAATGAGAATAAAACCCACACTTAAGTACCATTACACACCTACCAGAAGGACTAAACTTTTTTGAGCACCAAGGCAAAGTGATGGGAATGTGGAGCAATGGGAACTCTCATTCATTGCTGGTAGGAATGGAATTGGTGTAACCATTTCAGCAAAAGTTTGGTAGTAACTATTAAATTTGACCTACAAATATGTGTGTCTCAGTAATTTCACTGTTAGAAATGTCTGTGCATTTCATCTTTTCTTATAGGTGATGGAAAGAGAGGACACATTGGGTGGTGAACTTATTATACAACAAGTTGACAACGCACTGTGGAGTTGTATGCCTGAAACCTATGTAATCCTTGCTAACAGATGTCACCCCAAAAAGTCTAACAATAAAAATGAATTAAAAAGAAAAAAATATCTGTGTGTGTATGTATGTGTATTTTAGAGAACCTGTGCATGTATACAGCAGCAGATGGGTACAATAATATTAAGGCAGTGTCATTTGCAGTAGCCAGTAATTAGAAAAATCCAAGTGAAATCAATAAATTGAACTACATATGTAGTGAAGGCCTACAGGGTTGCATCTGTACTGAACATGCACAGGCTTTTTTCTTGTCATTATTCCCTAAACAATATAGTGTGATTATTTCTATAGTATTTACATTGTATTAGTTATGATAAGTAATCTAGAAATGATTAAAAGTGTCTGGGAGGCTGTAGGTAGGTTATATGCAAACACTACACCATTTTAGATGAGGGCCTTGAGCATCTGTGGATTTGGGTGTTTGCTGGGGTTTCTGGAACCAGTTCCTTGTGGATACTGAAAGATGGCAGTATGGTATAATTGGTTAAAGAGTTAAAAGAATACTTTGAAAGCTAATATAATGAATTTTTAACTAATTTTCTGCTTCTACTGGTACTTTCAGCAAAGTATTTTCCCTTATTAGTCAAAATAGGAAGTTTTCATGGAGTTATTTAAGAAACTTAAAAGTAGTCAGTTTACGTGTGATGAATACATTTGTACATTTACCTGTTACATTTGACACTACAAGCTGCTTATGATATTTTCATTTCGAGAGAATTTTCCTTCTTTTCTTCTCCGTACCTGGATGATAGAATTTTCTTTAGAATGTGATGTAAATCAAGTGGGTGGGGAAAATCTTAAAGTTGTCTTAGGAGATTGTATTGTTTTCACCTGCCTTTTCCAGATATTGTCCTCCATGATTCATGGATTATGACAACTTGGAGCACAAGTACTGGAGAACTTAACTTTTGTGGCACCTGCTATGGTGCAGACATTAATGGGAGTGTATATGATGAGGCATATTTATATTATGATAGGCTTTGTAAAGGAGTATTTTATGTCACTATGTTGGTTACCATTTTAAGTAGTTAACAAGTAGCCATGTGTGATGCTTGGTGTGGTTCGTAATTCCCCACAGGACAAGAGGCAGTGAGGACACATCAGTAGGATTTCTGCAGCTGTTAATGTACACATTGAAGCCAGCTAATTGTGCAAATACCTGGTTGCTCAACAGTAATATGGTATGTGGCTCTCTGGCTAATCTTTAAATTACATGACTTTTTATTTTAATCAAAGTTCATTGTATTATGTATTTGGAAAACAAGCAGTATTATCCATAATACAACCTGAGGCAAAAGCAGTATTTTAGTATTCTTCCAGTAGGTTTCCCCTAATAATTTAAAAAAAGTTATTGAACAGGCTTATATTTTTCTTTTTTTTACAGATAGATTGTGAAAATTTAAGAAAACCTCTAAAAACACATTATTACCTTTCCAGTTATTTTTCATGGCAGCTTAATGCACTCTATATAATCTAATCCTTTTTGTCCTCACCCAATAAACCCTATTTTAAAAACTAGCATTCCTTTTTAAAATCTTTGATTTCTCTCCTGCTGTTCTTGTTTGGAGAAGTTCTTGCCTAGCTGAAGGTGGAGGTAGTGCAAGGAGCACCTGCACACCCACACCCAGTTTCTCCAGGGGTCAGCGTTTGGCAAGTTCGCTTTGTTGTTCCTCCATCACTCTGTCTTTGTCTCTGTCTCTGCTGTTAACATTTGAAAGTAAATTGCAGACTTCATGACAGTTCACTGTTAATTCAGCACGTGTCTCTAGTTTAGGCTTTATGCTCCAAACTTCTGTGAACGCTTTGCACATGGAAATGACATGGAAATGTGCATTTCTATTGGACACATGCCTAGGAGTGGTGTAAGGCATATATAAGGTGTGGGTTAGCTTTAGAATGAAACTGTTTTCCAGTTCACATCTTTCTGTAGCAATGTTTGTGAGTTCCTGCTGCTCCACATTCTCCCTGATATTATTATTATCAGTCTTTTAATTTTAGCTACTCTGTTGGGTGTGTGTAGTATTATTTTCTTGTTTTAAGTTGCTTTGTGATTTTTCCCTCTTATATGAAATGGCTATTTGGATTTCCCCTTTATCCAAGTATTTCCAAGATTTTTCCTTTACTAGTAATTAATTTGCTAGCCTGTTCCTTTGTCATGTAGTTATTTATTAATAGACAATAGATAGAAAATTCAAAACAGTTAGAAAAATACTGGCAAACCTCAAGACAAAAATGGAATATCTTATACTGTATATTTCTTCTTGAGAGCTTGGGAAAAACATTTTTTTGCCATGCATGTGCTAGGTGGATTGGTGTTTGTATGGGCTCCCCTTTCTAATTTCCATTTTCAGTTTTATTTATAGTCTGTGATGATAAATGTATGAATTTTTTAAGGTAAAAATTATTTTTAGTTACTATAAATGTTAAATATAAAAAATGTTTATTATATAAGAGAGAAAATTGAAATCACTCATAATCCTGGCATTCAGAGACAATAGTTGTCAAAAAAAAACCTTAGTGCATTCCTTGCCTGTGTTTTTTCTTGATTTAGTGCTTGGTAATTGTAAGTTTTTAAACAGATGTGGTATCACAGTGTACATGATTTGGTCTTGTCTTTTCCCTTCCCATTTTAACACATTGTGAATTCTTTTCCTTGATAATAGATGTTCTTCAACAGGTGGTTTAACATTTATTTTGTCTGTGTTATTTTTATTGGTAGGGTGTTTTTTTCTTGGGTAGGAGAAATCAGATAAATCTAATGTGAAGAAGGATGCAGGCAGGGAGGGCATGACAGTTCCTGGTCTTGTGTGGGTCAGGGTGGGAGTAGCGCACAGTCTGTGACAGGGGGTCAGATTGTTGCTAACCTAAGACAGTGGCAGTTGGCCACATGCACTGACTGTCCCAGAGCTTGCCTTTTCTCCACAACCACTTGAAATAGAAGGCTATATTAAACAGCATGGGATACTTGACCCATTTACTTATATAATCAGTGCTTCTCAGCCCCAGCTGTGACTTTCAGGGAAACTGTCTTTGCTTTGAGTGTTCATCTCTAAAGGGAAGGGCTTGAATTAACAGCTCTCTGAGGTTCCTCCCAGTTTCATAATTGCTTTATTTGATTAGCAACATTTCTACAGGAAGGTGAACTGAATTCTTTGATAGTGGATTTTTATGAGTTCTAGATTACTTTTGTATTAGAACTTTGTCAATAACCCCTTTATAAAAAATCTGTTGGCTGAAGCATGAGAATCTTTTCATACCAAGATTTTAGTCTTAATGGCAATTAAGATTATAAGGTGACATTTTTTTCATTGTCCCACAATGGGGTAGCTTAAATACTTTCATCCACCAGATGCGACTCTTGGACAACAAATTTATCTGTGGGTTTCCAGAGAACGTAAAACAGTTTATAAACTGAGTCACAGCGAGTTCCTTTCCATGTTGTAGTTTTACCATGTCAAGACATCATTTATTCTGAAATAAATTATTTGAAGCCAGAACACTAATTGTATATGTATATAATTTTCATGTCCAAGGTAAAAATGTCATTATTCTAGACATGTTTTGGTGTAAACAGAGGACTATTGGCCTATAGGAACATGGGTTTCAGATTTTAGTTGTAAAATAAAGCTTCTAGTTAATCAAAACTCATTATCTGCCAGCATGTTATGGCTGATCTTTAGTGAGTGAAGTCTTAACCTGCGTGATGCCAAATTATGCCATCCAGAAAGGGGAGATGATCGTAGTTCTACTCCCATTGCATCAAGAATGTTCCATCAGTCTGGAAGCTGTTTTCTGAGGGGTTTTGCCAGGGAATTATTCTGGGAGAGAGTTAAAGCTCAGATGCATGGAGACCTCAGAGTACATGGCGGCTGCCCTCAAGTGTCTTGCACGTGACAGGGTTAGGTGGGATCACCATGGGGACAGTCAGTATTGTCCATGGAAGAACTTTCTAAAGAATACCAGCTGCCCCAGAACAGACTGGACTGCCCTCTGGGGAAGGAGCTCCTGACCTTGGAAGATTCTCAGGGAAAACTGTCTGATCTTATGTTGGAAATGATTTAAAACAAATTTGAGCTGGATTGGATTTGAATAGAAGTGGTACTTTCTGCTTTTAACTCTTCTTTAGCTCTCAACTGTTCAACCTGACCATTAAAGTATACTTAGATGTTCAATAAAGTTCTAAATTGGTAAATATATGTGCAGCCCCGTGCTGGTGGTTTATGGGAGTGTGGCAAGCATTGGGGATATCAGGTATTTGCCGTTGCAAGGCGCTTACTAGTTAGCTGGAGAGACGTGGTTTCCCTAAGGGATAATGAACATGCCCAGGGCAGACTAGGTACCCCATGGATGGGAGGAACAGTTTGCACCCTAGGAGTAATGAGGGTAAGCTCCTGGGGGACTAGCATAAGCCCTGAGAATTCAGGGTATCAGTGGGCACCAGACTTGTGAGGCACAGTGAGGCCTGAGGATGCTAGAGTGTTCTGAGGGTACCAGATGATCAGTATGCCTGGGGAGTGGGATATCTGTGGGACAGTGTTGAGGAAACAGCAGTGGGAATTACTGATGGGGAAAGAACATGAGACCTAGAGGTGAAAAAACAAGAGTTCCGTGCTGAATTTCATGGTGATCATAAAAGCATTGATGATTTCACCTGGAAGGAGTCTTGGATATCTTCTGAGGTAGCCAACACATGTATAGATGGGGAACCTCAGACTGAACTATTATGATCTGTCCAAACCTACATAGTGGCAGCATTGGGAGACCCCTTTTCCATTCTCTTTCCACTATTTTAGACCATCTCTAGGAAAGATTATGAGAACTTTGAATTATGTTGTATACTCTGGACCTCTTCATCTCTCAGATTACTACCAGTGTCTTTCGTGGGTGCTTAGTATTTTCAGAAGCAAGTTTCTTCTGCTCTGACCTTCCCTGGAGGTTTACAAAAGGACTTTGATAAGGCACCTATATTTGAAGCCTGGCTTTGGTCCCATCCTTTCCCATTTTTAAAAAAAGGAATATAGAGGTAATCTAGATTTTTATCTGTATTATGATTTTTTAAGACATGGAAACAGTTTTTTTTAAAGAGGGAATTTATAGATAGAGTAGAAATATTCAGACAACTGTTGTCAAAAAGGAACTGTTGATTCAAACTTTCTGCTTCTAGAATCTATTTTAGAAATGACCAGAAATATGGATCAATGTTTATGCACCAGGATTACTTTCCAGTATTTTTGTTGTTGTTGTTTTACATTAAACAAAGAATGTGAGACAATTTATATATCACAAAGGAAAATAATGATACAAATTGTTATAGACATGAAGTAGTATATACAACTAAATAAATGTTAGCAAAATGTTTCCAATTTAATGGTAAGTCCGTAAAACCAAGATAACTGTGTATAGATACATCCCCAAGATCTTAAATGCCACATTGTATTGTATCGAGTTTTTATATTATATTGTATTGTACACAGGTATTATATATACTTGCCCTCATAAATAATCCATTTGACCTTGTGAAGAGAGTGGCAGATTTGTCTGAGATGGAGAGGTTGGGGGGCTGCTCCCACATCATCTTCTTAGTGTGGATTCTTCAAAATAAGTTCCCACTTGTCAGTGGGCTTTGGGGGTCACTAGACCAGAATGAGAACCATGAATTCAGGAGTCTGATTCTAATTATGTTCTAAGTAAAAAAAATTAAAAAGATATATATCACTAAGATGATAAAATGGTTTTCTCTTATTCGCTGGTTTAAAGTTTGATTGTTTTGTTTTAAATTTATGTTCCAAATGTTCTACAGTGAGAAAATATAGTATAATGTTTCAGGAAAATTATTGTTCATTTTTTTTTCATTGAAGGAATAATGTTGAGTCTGTGTTTATGATCCAGGATTTTACACTGTAAAGATGAAAACTAAACCATTGGAAATTCCTTAGGTTGTTCCTCTTTATGAAGAATGAAAGGAAAACTTAATACTTGAACAGCCCTCTGCCAAGGGTTATGAGAGTGTGTTAAAAGTCTAAACGTGCCTTAAGTGAAAAATAGCAGCAAGAGAGAAATGAAGCAAGGTGGAGAAAACAAACAACTGGGAGAAACAGAAGGTGGGGAACCATCAGATTTGGTTACTGAGGAAGAAATCTATCAATTAGGTATTATTGTTGTCATTAAGAGAGACTTTAGAATCAATGGCTGAAACAATTTAGTCTTTGGTTTTTATGTAAAAATATATGGTGGAAAGTTTGGGGCCAGCATATTGGTTCCATGATGTCCTCATAGACCCACACTCCTTGCAATTTATTCTGCCGTCTTCAGTATGAGACCCTTACCTTGTGCTCTCCTGGTGGCTTCTCAAGCTTTGCGAATCATGCGTGAACGTCTGGTGGATGGTAGCAGGAGGAAGGGGCAAGAGTATGCAGGACACGTGTCTGCTGGTGGCCCCTTCAAAGCTTTCTCCTGGAAGCCTGGCCCAATGGTGGCCACTTACATTTCATGGGCCAGAACCACGTATCATGGGTAGCCTTGGAAATGGAAACTGGAAATGCAGGTTTTTATCCAGCTACATGGTTCCTCCAGTTAAATGAAGTTCTGTTAGTAAAGAAGGTGAAAATAGATACTCAGTACCTAGGCAGTCTCCCTCATAAGTTTATTGTAAGACACAATGAGTTTCAAATACTATGTTATATACTATGCTGTATAATACATTTTAAAGACTTGAATGAGACAAGTGGCTTAATAGTCTAGAAAATAAAAATGTATTAGTGAAGATCATTGTGTGTTTAATTTCCTATATGTAAAAAGTAACTTGTCAGGATACTGTACACTCATTACAATATTATTTATTATATTCCTTATACTGTACTTTATATCCACATGACAATTTTTAAATTATAGTTGACATTCAATATTATTTTATATTAGTTTCAAGTGTACAGTGTAGTGGTTAGACATTTATATGATATATGAATAGTCCCCCCAATTAGTACCCATCTGACACTATATATAGTTTTTACAATATTAGTGACTACAAGTATATTCCCCATACTGTACTTTTCATATACCTGTTGGTCTTTTGTATATCTTCTTTGTGGAAATGTCTATTCATGGACTTTGCCCACTTTTTAATTGAATTATTTGTCTTTTTGCTATTGAGTACTATGAGTTCTTTAAATATTTGGGATATTGATCCCTTATCAGATATATGGTTTGTAAACTTTTTTCCCATTCCATAGGTGGTCTTTTTACTTTGCTATTGATTTCTTTGCTGTACAAAAGCTTTTTAGTTTAATGTAGTCCCACTTGTTTATGGCTGATGTTGCTTGTGCTTTTAGGTGTCATATCTAAAAAATCATTACCAAGACCCATGTCAAGGAGCTTTATTTCTATGTTTTCTTCTAGGAGTTTCATGCTTTTAGCTCTTACATGTAAGTCTTTAGTTTAATTTGAGTTAATTTTTCTGAGAGGTGCAAGATATGGGTCCAGTTTCATTCTTTTACAGGTGAATTTCCAATGATCTCAGCACCATGTATTGAATGGACCATCTTTTCCCCTCTGAGAATTCTTGGCTGCCTTGTCAAATATTAATTGACTGTATATGCTGGGGTTTCTTTCTGGGCTCTCAAGTCTGTAACACTGATCTATTTGCTTTCTATGACAGTCTCCTACTATTTTGATGACTATATGTTTATAGTGTAGCTTGAAATCTGCAAATGTGATACCTCATGCTGTGTTCTTTTTTCTCAGGATTTCTTTGGCTTTTGGGGTCTGTTTGGTTCCATATAAATTATAGGAGTGTTTTTCTGCTTCTGTAAAAAAATGACATTGGAATCTTGATAGGAATTGTATTGAATCTATAGATGGTTTTTGGTAGTACTGAACTTTTAAAAATATTAAATCTCCCAATCCATAACCTGGGTTTTCTTTAAATTTATTTCTTTCATCAATGTTTTATAGTTTTCAGCAGAGTTTTTTTATCTCCTTAGTGAAATTTATTCCCAAATATTTTATGGTTTTTGTGCTCTTATAAATGGGATTTTTCTATACACTAACAACAAATGTTTCAGAAAATTTGTTGTTAGTATATAGAAATGCTACTGATATTTGTATAGCATATTAATTTTGTATCTCATGACTTTACTGAATTTATTAATTAGATCTAACAGGCTTTTTTGTGTGACATCTTCAGGATTTTCTATTCATAAAATTTATGCATATAAATTCATGTATATAATACAAGGGCTGTCTGGAAATTATCCAGTCATGTAATATTGAAAAATAGAGGCATTTATTGCTGGATTTTTTTCTGGACAGCCCTCATATATAGAAAATTATATCATCTGAAAGTAGACATATTTCCAATTCTGATACCTTTTATTTCTTTTCCTTTCCTGATTGCTCTAGTTAAGACTGCCATTGCTGTGCTGAATAGAACTGGAGAGTGTGAGCGCCCTGTTTTGTTCCTGATCTTAGGGGAAAAGCTTTAAGCTTTCACCATTGACTAGGATGTTAGCTGTGGGTTTGTCATATGTGGTGTTACTATGTTGAGAAAGGTTCCTTCTTTGCCTAATTTGTTAAAAGTTTCTATCATGAATGGATGTTGAATTTTCTCAGATGTTTTTCTCCAGTTATTGAGATAATCATACTTTACTTCTTTACTTTCATTCTATTAATGTGATGCATCACATCAAGTGATTCATGTATATGGAATCATCCTTGCATCCCAGGGATAAATGCCAGTTGATCATGGTGGGTGATCCTTTTAATGTGCTATTGAATTCGATTTGGTAATGTTTTATTGAGAATTTTTGTATCTGTATTTATCAGGGATGACAGAAAGTATTGAGTGTCAGGGAGTATGAGAGAGGAGAGATTGTGGATTGGGGACAATGGGGTGTAAAGGAACGACAGCCTCATCGAGGATGTGAAGACCATCATCATACCTGAATGAAGCAGAAGGTGCCATCGGGCTTTTTAACAGGGAGGATGGGGTGCTGTATGGAGAGGGAGGGGGCGAAAGTTGTTGCTTGGAGAGACCTGTGAATAAGGGGTGTAAGTCCCAGAAGGCCCTGTCACAGGATAGGGTATGGGGATTTGGCAGGGAAATGGGCAGGTTCTTTAAGGGAGATGGTAAGGGGTTGGTGATGGTGAGCAGTAACAGGTTGGGGCGTGTCCCACACATGGGTGTTAACCCCCAATGGTTCAACCTGAAAGGTCTGGGGAGAAGGATCTGGGTCAAGGAAGGAGGAGTCAGTTGGAGTATGGAGAGACAGCATGGAAGGAAACTTAGAATATCTGTCCTTAGGATGAGGTTGGACAGTGAGGTAAATGTAGGAAGAAGTGGGAAAATAGATCTCCTTCTAGGGAACAGAGGAGAGGTGGGGTAGCCATGACATGTGAGGGAATCTCATACCCCAACAATTGCAATAAGAGAAGTGAGCTGACCTGGGATTTCAGGAAGTGCCAAGTAAGTGGCCCCCATATCTTAGGAAAGAAATGTCCTCACCAGCAACTGAGAGAGTTACCTGAGCTTCTGTCATGCAGATGGTAGACCTGAAGACCTGTGACCTGGCCCCTTCAGTCTTCGTTATTGCTTGCTAAGGACCCCAAGGAGGACAAGATCCATGTCCTTTTGTGGGAACGTTGGGCGAGGGGTCACAGGGAGAAGGAAGAGAATGCACTCAGGCCTCGAAGGGTCCAGGGGCAGTCTAACTTACAATGGTCCACACAGCCACACTGGGGCCAAGGCCTGGGGGAGGCCTGGGATTTGGACAGGAGCAGCTCCATGTGCTGGGAAACCATATTTATATCATGTCCACAGCAGAACCCAGAAGTGTGCTTCTTTCTTTGTGGGCTGAGTACCCCGTCTCACAGCCTGAGAAACTGCTGCTTCAACCCTTTGTTAGGCCTTGGTATGGGCCTATTTGCTTCTGTATCTCGATTGTATAAGAACTTGAACAGCTCTAGAAGATCAGAATGAGCACTATGCAACCTCTTTTCTAATTTTGAGGGGTTTTTATGAATATCATGGGCCAACTGAGAAATAAAACATATGGCTAAAGTGGATTTGCCCTCTGGAGACTCTGGGTTAATAGCGGTGTGAGTGAGAGGGCCTCTGAGAGGCGGGAGGGAAAGACAGCAGGATTTTCACTATGGTCTTGAATTTCCCTGATGTTTTCACAGTTAGCGGCCTTTATGATGTTCGTCTTCATACCCTGGAGAAGGCAGTTAATCATATGGTCTCTATGAAGACAGCCAGGATGGGGCTGAGTGTGGTCTGGTAATTCCTGTTTGCAACCTGCATGGGAACTGCTGCTTCCCCCAGGAGATGAGTGTTATCATTTTGGGGGTGCAAAGAATTGGTGGTTTCCCTAGCCTTTGGAATTAATACAACTCTTTTCATCTAAATTCTTGCAAGTAGAAAGGATAACACAGATATCATGCCAGGTGCGAACCTAGCTCAAGGTAATGTATTCAAATTCTTTAGGACAGTAGGTAGGATTGCTGAAGAAAGAACCTAGTTTGGATTCAATGTGGCTCAGATCGGCCATAGAAAATGAATCATGAACCATCACAGGGCTCTCTCTGCCAACTACCTCTCTGGGGGGGCATTCAGGTTGCCAGAGGTGTGTAGGAATGGCTGGAGCAGGGGTGAGGAGGAGACAAAGATCAGATGGTGGTGGAGAGGTCTGGAGTTGGGGGGCACTGGAGAGAGTCATGGGGGCTGGGGCGGTAGGTGACAGAGGAAGCTGCTAAGTGGGGGTTGAGGAGAGGAGCAGTCAGATACATGGCAAGAGTCTAGGTCTGAGTCTGGAGGTAGGAGAGTTTTGGGGGCCCAGAGGGTAAGGGAGGAAGAGAAGGAAGAAGAGGATGCTGCCTGACTTTAGAGGGTTGGATTATCCTTAGAAAAGTGCTGAGATGGGTCATTTTGTACCTAAAAGAAAGCCAAAAGACAGGGGACCTCCCTCCATTTACTCTGCTAGCAGTAGTGAAGATTATCTACATCCTGGAGAAGACCAAGTTCAAGGGTTCTATTTGGAGGCCAGGATTCCCCACTGTTGAGCTAATAGCATGGCCAGGCCTCAGTGGGGAAGAAGACAAGGTGTTTGGCTTTTAGATCAGGGTAGGCTCCGTTCTTGATAAGGCCTAAGGGGGCCCCTAAGGGGGAATCTTTTCCCTGTGAAGAGCCACAGCCCATGACAGCGGAAGAAGGAAGCTAAATTTGGAGATGAGTCTAAGCCAATGAGCCACTGACAGGGAAGGTGGAAGGGTGTCCCACTCTGGAACACCATGAGTCCGGTGAGGAGAGGGTGAGACCCTAGGCCAGGACAGGTGTCCTCGTTCCAGTAGTCCCTCAGGATGAGACCCAGAAACCCACTCAGGCTGGTGCTGAATCTTTTAAACCAGAGGCAAATCAGGGCAAATTGGAAGGTGAAAAGGGATAGACTCACCTAAACGTTCCCCCAGGAAGGAAGAGGTGGGGTTCCTTATATGAGCAACCACCAAATGTTAGGTTTCCACAGACAAACTCACAGCTAGTCAACAGGATAAACTTAATGGTGCATTTGAACTGTGGAAGATCAAGCAATTGTACCAGAACCTTCCATAGTAGAACAAGAATTGATATTTAATAAGAAGAAAGAAATGTAGTCTGAGGAAAACACAGCTAGCCTCAGGCCAGGGGTTTAGCAGTGGAAGTTTTCCTTGTGGTCCTCTGGAATCTTGTGGTCCTATCTGTAACTGCCCATTATTGAAGGGCCCTCTTGCTCCTTATGCACCTGTGGGCCTGGACAACTGAGGGAGGAAAAGACAGATGGCCCGTAAAGCAAGACAAGGAAAACAAATGGCTTCTCTCCTCTCTCTCCCTTTCTTTCCTTTCATATGGACTAACACCCACCTTCATATTCAATTATTGAGAGCAGAATAATTACATAATCTAACAAATTAATTTCTTCATTAAGAAAAATACCCTCCAGCTAGACATGATTAAAGAGAATGTTGTTTAACACTGTTATTGTCTAATAAAAATCTAAGAGCTAAACACATTGAAAAATAATTTTTTCAAACTATGTAAAATTAATTTTATAAAAAGTTTTTTTGTAAAATAATTTTCACCAGAATTAAAATAAAGACCATCGACACCAGGTTTTAACGTGATAATATACAATAACATTGACAGTTATATCACATACTGTCTTAAAATTCCCCTAAAAACCTCATTTTAATTAACCTTAAATCACAATGTGGGAGAATAATAATATAATATATTACCATATCAGGAAAACAACAGCCTTTGGCCGAGTGATTTGTAACCATGTATTTATTCTAACATGTACAATGTCAATGGCAATGTATAGATATAAAAGCAATTAATTATGTCATTATTTGCAGTGAGAGAATGATATAATTTTAATGAAATAAAAAATTAGTTTCCACATAATACAAACTTAGAATTAAAAGCAGTAGGAGTGCATGAGAACAATGTCAGAAAAAGATTTTAAAACATAATTTAGCCAGTAATGTTAATATTAAAATAAAATTGTAATTATTTCTGACTAATTGACATAGTAACAAGTTTCTATCTAATAAGGTACCAATTATTTCAGTCTTAAGGTAAAACTGCTGCAAAAAGCCAATGATTTTCTTGACAAGTGAAACACAGACATCCTTGGACATTACTGAGATGAATCCAGTGGAAGCTCCATTATAGTCACTGATGGATGGCTGTTTTACCCATTATAAAAGTAATGGTACCCTTAAGGAATGCGAGAAAAGTTTTCCTCTACTAGTACATTACTACATAAAAAGGATGTAGAATTAATATCCCTGATTTCCTCTATATAACTCATATTAAGCTTAAAAAATAACAAGTCATACTTAAAAACATTAAACGTGGTGACCCGGAAAGTATCTTCGGGGCACAGCAGGTGGTGATGCTCCTGACACACTTTTTGGTGGAGGTCAGGGGGGAAAAAGGACCTTTTACCATGCAGGGACCCCTTGTGTCCACTCCATTCCACAGACCTCTGATTGGAGCACACGGAGGTGGCCCTACCACTCCAGGCCCAGTGGCTTTAGCTTCTGAGCAGATAGATGCACACTGGAATTCTAGAACATATTGACATGTGGCAGTCACTAAACCAAGAGCAAGATTTGTCATCATGTTCCTGAAAATCTTTGAAGAAAGCATGTAGGTACCCAAGCAGAAAGCGGTCTATGACAGGGTCAACAGGTTCCAGAGAACAAGTCAAACACTTTTTTACAACTGATGGATTTCTGCCATCACAAATGCATTGGTAACTCAACAGGAAACAGCTTTAAGCAACCAAGAAATATTATGGCTGAGGAGAAAACCCAGGAATAATCCAAGACCACAGAAATATATTTATTGTCCAAGCTTATACTGAAAAAATTGAAAGTAAACCAAAAAACTTGTTTACATTTTCAACTCAACATAAGGTGACCAAAACCAAAACTGTAAATACAATAACAAAAAGTTGTTTGAAAATATTCAAATACAGATTCAAGGGGAGAAATCCAAATTCTTGTTTATCTACAGGAAACTATATCAAGCCTTCAGTCCATAGCTGGGTTATAGTCTGTAGGTTGTATTTTAATCACCATCAGGTGCAATCCCAAAATAAAACAGCTATACTGCTGAGGAGGCTGTATATTTGTCAAATAAAATAAATATCTTTACCTCAATAACTAGATTGCTAGCTAAATTTGTAAACTAGTAAACCAAGATATTACACAATTTCTAAAATAAGGATAAATTTCCACTTTCAATGCTTATACCAAAATCGTTCTTGCATTGGTTTGGACCAGGTAGGTCCCTGGCCTGCTTGTGGATGTGCTTCTTGCGGCCCATCTAGACATGTAAGGTACATAAGAAAACTTACCCATCCCTCCACCCCTAGACAGCTCTAGATCACAAAGGGCAGTGACACTTTCCCGCTCCCCTCAGCAGCACACAGTGCTCCTTAACACCAGTCACCTGTCCTAATGCCACAAGAACAGCTTGAGGTCCCTGCAGCTTTGGACAGACTCAAAGTTCTGCAAAGGCACGTGGCAGTGGTTTCCCTAGCTCACTCCCAGGCAAGCCTGATGCAGCAGCATCCTAAGGAAACACAGTCCAAACATGATATACATTTTAGGTTGTAAGAAGTAGGACTGCATGAGAACAATGTAAGACAGAGATTTTAAAACATATTTTAGCCAAGGATGTTAATGTTAGGATAAAAACTGCAATTATTTCTTACTAATTTACATAGTTATGAGTTTCTATCTAATAAGGTACCATTGATTTCAGTCTTAAGATAAGACTGCTACAAAAATTAATGATTTTCTTGACAAGTGAAACACAGACATCCTTTGACATTACTGAGATGAATCCAGTGGAAGCTCCGTTATAGTCTACTGATGGCTGGCTGCTTTCCCCATTGTAAAAGTAATGGTACATTTAAGGAACATGAGAAAAGTTTCCCTCCACTAGTGCATTCCTACATGAAAAGGATGTAGAATTAATATCCCTGATTTCCTCTATATAACACGTATTAAGTTAAAAAATAACAAGGCATACTTAAAAACACCAGAAGTGGTGTCCCGGAAAGTCCCTTCGGGGCACAGCAAGTGGCGATGCTCCCAACTCACACTTAGGTGGAGGTTGAGGGAAAGGAAGACCTCTTCCCATGTAGGGGCCCCTTGTGTCCTCTCCATTCCATGGATCTCCTATTGGGGCACTGTCAGATGGCCCCACCACTGCAGGGATAGTGACTTCAACTTCCATGCCGATAGATGGATCACACACACTGGAATTCTAGAACAAATTGACATGTGACAGTCACTAAACCAAGAGCAAAATTTGTCATCACGTTCCTGAAAAATCTTAGGCTTTGAAGAAAGCATGTAGGTGCCTAAGCAGAAAGTGGTCTATGACAGTCTCAACAGGTTCCAGAGAAAGAGTCAGTTTTCTTCAACTGATGGATTTCTGCCATCACAGATACATTAGTATCTCAACAGAAAACAGCTTTAAGCAAGGCCAAGGAATATTCTGGCTAAGGAGATAACACAAGCATAATCTAAGAGTACCAAAGTACATTCACTTACCAAGCCTTCCTGAAGAAACTAGAAAAAAAAACAAAGCTTATGTTTATATTTTCAACACAAAGTGGGGTGACCAAAACATAAACTGTAAATACAGTAACAAAAAATATTTTAAAATATGCAAATAAAAATACAACAGGGGAAACCCAAATTCTTGTTTAACTGTAGTAAACTATCTCAAGCCTCTAGTTCTTGGCTGGGTTCTTGTCTATAAGTTGTACTTCACAAGCTGTCAGGTAAAATCCAGAGTAAAAACAGCTGTAATGCTAAGTCAAATGAAAGAAATAGCTTTTTCTCAATAACTAGATGGCTAGCTAGATTTCAAACTAGTAAACCAAGAGATTACACAATTCTTCAAGTATAGATAAATTTCCACATTCAATACTTAGACCAAGATCATCCTTGCTTTCTTTGGGACCAGTTCCCTGGGCCTTGTTTGGATGTGCTTCTTCTAGTGACTCATCTAGACATAAAAGGTAAATAAGAAAACACGTGACTTATCACTCCATCTTTAGACAGCTCCAGCTCACGAAGGACACTGATACTTTCTTGCACCCCTTGGCAGCTCAGAAACCACCTTGACCCCAGAAACCTATACTACAGTCACAAGAACAGCTTGAGGACCCTGGAAACTGGGACGACTCAAAGCTCTGCAAAGGCCCATGGCAGTGATTTCCACAACTTGCTCACAGGGAGGCCTGATGCAAGCAGCAGCATCAGGAGACGCAGTCCAACCATGATATACATTTGAGGTTTTAAAAAGTAGGACTGCATGAGAACAATGTAAGAGGAAGATTTTAAAACAGTTTAACCAGTGATGTTAATGTGAAAATAAAAATGAATAAGCTAAAATTAAAGAGGTAGCCAGAGGTCAGATCTTGCTGGCTCCTTTAGGCCATCACAAAAGCTTTGGATTAAACTCTGAGTGTGATATAACGACTCTTGTAGGTTCCAAGCAGGAGAGTGACAATACTCACTTATGTTTAGAAAGGTCATGCTGCTGAAAACACAGGGCAGGAAGTTAAGTATATGGAGAGAGATTCCACGCAGGATGCTACTGCAATAAACCAGGTACTGACTTATGATGACTTGGATCAGAGCAGTAGTACAGGAGGTGGTGAAAATAGACTCAAGATACAGGAAAGTTGGCAGAATTGATGATAGAATGAATATGGGATATAGAAGATAAAAGTCAGAGATTGATCTGATCTTCTGAATGACTCAGCAAATAAATGCCACTTACTGAGACAAGGAATCGTTTGGGAGGAGCAATTTACACAGGGGAAAGGAATCAGACATATATCAGAGAAGAAACTATTGGTTACAGTTTAATTACTAGGATGTCCACTCCAGATTCTGACCTAGCTTGCAGTATTAGGAAGACAATTTAGCAAAAATATGCCATTTTGTGAACTAGCCTGCAAAGTCCAGTATCATTTACATTTTCTTCCTTGAAGAAAAACTTTTCAAGATCAGATAACTTTCTTAAAAAATGAATAGATGAAATATAATCCAATCATAAACTAAGAACTTAGGGTGACCATATAAACTGCTTATGCAATGTTTTTAAGCTATTTTACCTGTCATTCAGTTGCATTATCAAGATAATTTTGATTACCTATTAAGTGTCATTTCATTTTCTTCCAATACTTCAGTCATGTTAAGTTTATGCTGAAGCTTTTGATTCAAACTTTCAAACCACTCTTTTTCTGACTGCAATGATGTTATTTCTATCTGGAGACATTTCATATATTCTACAGAAAATTTTTAAAAGTCACGATTAAAGGAGTAAATATTTTGAGTTTCATATTCATATTTCATACATAAAAATTACTAAAAATAATTATTAATAAACTTAATTCTTTCCAACAACAGAAAATCTATAAGGTATTTTTACATTTGTATCTGTTGACTTTAAAGCATTGCCAAGAACAACTACTTAATAGACATTAATGTTGGATATTATCTCTATTAAAATTAGATCATCCCTATTGGAAAACAAACAATAAACAACACTTAAATCTTCATTATACTTTTGTACTTCCGTTGTAATTATGTTGCTTCAAATCTTCTACATCTTAAAAGAGCTCTGTAAGTGATTACCAAAGAAAAGCAATTTAAAAGAAAACCTTTTTTTTTTTTTTTTTAGCAAACTGGGATCTTACTTATATCAACTATATTAGCAAAATAAATAAAAACGTTTTCAAACATTACTCAGCCATTAAAAAAAAAGAATTCTTGCCATTTACAATAACATGGATGGACCTAAAAGGTATTATGTTGAATGAAATAAGTCAGAGAAAGAAAAATACCATATGATTTCATTTCTGTGTGAAATCTAAAAAACAAAATAAACAAGCAAACCAAAACAAACTTATAGACACAGACAACATTTTGATGGCTGCCAGATGAGAGGCAGCTCAGGGAATGGGTGAAGAGGGGAAGGAATTCACAGGTACAAATTTGTAGTTACAAAATAGTGATGAGGATGTAGAGATAAGGACTACAGTCAATTCTACTGTAATAACTATGTATGATGTCTAGATTGATCACAGTGATCACTTTGTAAGTTATCTAAATGTCTAATCACTATGTGATACACCTGAAACTAATAGAATATTCTATGTCAATTTCAATTTAAAATATACAAATAATTTTTTAAGTGTTATCAATAAAAATATTCCTTCAGTTCTATAGGTCGAATATCATGTTGACATGTGCTTGTATACTATGCATGTACATTAAAAGAGAAAAATATCCTGTTAAAAGATCAGTAAAATACAGTAATATCACTGTCAGTTTTGCAATTAACAAAGATTTTGAAATGTTTTAATTTGCTACTCTTTAATATCTCAAACCATACCACACATACAACTCTAAAATTTAAAGATTGCTATAGCTTTACATTTTTTTATAATAGTTCATAATTTTAATTTTATATGAACATTGAGGAAACCAATAAGGCTTTATCAATAACAACAAAAAACTCAGGACTAATTTTCACAAATAAAAAACAAAAGCAAAAAAAAATCGACTTGATCTTTCCATAATTGATTCAATTCATCATACCATTCTCTATAAGGAGATGTATCTATAGAAAAACTTTAAAAGTATGTACACTATCTTCATTTGTTTTATCTACTTCAGATAACTGAGTGTGAACTTGATTTCTTTCTTCTAGGGTTTTTAAAGAAGCATTTAACTTTGAAAACTGGGAAAAGGAAAAAGCCACATGAATTAGTTATTCATGTATCAATATGCCATCCCAATCTTTAGAAACTCTTTTATATTCTGATGAAATTATTTCCTAGGATGTACAAACTAACAAAGCAGCTTCCATCTTAGAAAGTTGTCAAAGTGCTCAATAACTATAAATTTCAGAACAGGAATTCAGAAGATAAGGGACAGAAGCTTAAACAGTGGCTATTTTCATTTGTTTACTTTTAACACATACGTTTTGATGAAAGCTATCTTAAACTATATTACCAGGAAATTTCATAAATCAGTAAAGATCAGTATATCACTACTACAGTGGAAAAAAGGAAAGATAAACCAGAAGAAAGGAACCTAGTACACAGTACTTTCTAAAGTGTATGGGGTTTACTAAGAAATACTCCCCCAGTTTTTATAGTTACACTATTTGAATTTACCTTTGGACTTCAATGGATTCATTCTCTAAGGTGGAATGCTTTGGAGAGGATTCTAAGCCTTCACACTGAAAAAGAGCAACAATGTAAGTAAAATCTCTACAGACTTTATTTCACATTTTATCTGGATAGCAACCTAAGAAGCATACAGAATCTACTTCTCCAGGTATGTTAAATTTACTTGGATTTACTTCACTTTAAACTCTTCAAATATAACCCATAAAACAAACAAAGCCAGGGTAGCTAACACACCCCAACCCACAAGCCCGAGTAAGAAGTGGAAGAACTTCACACTTAAGATTAAGAGAGTGGTCCAAAGTCTACCTATTCATTACAGAGAAATGTATATACTAAGGTGCCATCAGAAATTCTCACTTCTAATTCAAATCATACAGAGAAAGAGCCCTGATCTGGGAACTATTCTATTTTGTTTAAGTTACTGTTTTGGAATTTGGTCACTGTATAAACTTAAGCAAGTCATTAAGTCTTTTTTTTTTTTTTTTTTTTTTTTTGCTTTTTGGTATGTGGGTAGCTCCCTGGGGGAAATGAACCCAGGCCACAGCGCTGACAGAGCCAGCGCTGAAGCCTTAAGTCACTACACCATCAGGGAACTCCCCCATTTAGTCTTTTAAAACACTATTTTTTAATCTATAAAGGAAAAATAATATATATCCACTCTTTCTACTCCACAGGGTTGATATAAAGATCAAAAGAGATGATTAGTAGTCAGTTCATATCCATTAAAATGGAACTAAAAATGCATTCAATGATTACACAAATTCTAACAACAAATAATAGACACTAACTATGCCAGTAGACCTTTTGCCCTGGAAGTAATCCTAGAGGAGCTGGTGACTCCTTAAATTGAAGTCCTTTCAGAATAAAAATTTACAGAGGCATGGGGAGGGTCCATGTAAAATTTTCTGACCTAATTCATCTACAATTTGTGAATTAAGTTTTTCTTGTTTCAAGATCTGAAACTCTGAGCCTTTGTGGTGTATGCTGGGACCATATGCATGGGAAGAAACTCATGTCAGCTAAGTATTGAACCAAGAAATTTGCAACTTGTGAAGTTAGTGAAGTTTGTCTCTGGGATTCAGCCTACCCCTTCCAACTTGTGATTTCTGATTTCCTCCTTCTCTTTATCTCTGATTTGTTGGGAAATATCAGTCATTTATATGATACCCAAATTTAAATCCAGGTGCTGAATCTTCCAAAGATATGGGCATTTTCATTGTTTATAATAGTTCAATTTAAGGTTTTAGCCCCTTGAAAATAATCTAAGCATCAGAAAGATATTGTAGGAGGTATATTTGAGGAACTGGGTAAAAAGGGCTATATTTCTAAATATTTATCTTACCCTTTCTCTGTTTCTGCACCATTATTCTATTCTCATGCATTTCAAGGCATCAGATCTCCCAGATAAATAGTGTGAATTTTTAAAATTTTCTTCTTCCTATCAATTTCTTTAAATACAAAGAATAATCCAGTGTCTCACCCTGCCAGAGGTTCAATGCTACTCTCAAACAAATGGCTATTCTCTTTCTTCTGATGAAATGGAGATTGATAAATCATTCTGGAATGTTTCCTTAAATATATATTCTCAAGGTGCAATGCTGCTCATTCTGAAATTGACTCCACTGCTTGTGATGCAATAGGGAAGATGCCTTGGGGTTACAGCAACCTTCAGCCTGCAGCGTCCTTCCAATACTAAGTATGAGAATGTCAACTAGAATAAGAAAAGAGAAAAGACAAGAACATTTTAAGGATTAAATATTCAAAACATGTGACCCCACTGGGTCATGTTAGAATTTTGAATTTGACATTTTATCAATGACAATGGTAACAAAATGTCACATATATTTACTAAGCATAATGAAAGTTGTTAAGATTGAAGAGGTTGTTTTAGACCTTATTAAACAATTCATGTAAGTGATGAGAAGACAATGATGTTTAATAAGACGTAAGATTAAGTCAATGATAGGTGTGTTAGCATCTGCATATTTTTGGTGCAGAAGGCCTAGGTAGAAACAGATGATATTATGATAAAAAAAGATATTTAGAAATCATTCTTCTTAAGTAAAAGACCTTCTTGGTGTTGTATAGATTAATTCCTCTAGGGCTGTGCTCTCTCCAATGAAAGAAGAATTGCTTTGTTGTGATCGCAGTATTTGTAGCTATTCACTTTTTTTAATGTGTATGAGGTCTGTCAATTAAGTTCACCAACTTGCCACCATGCACTTTCTTTTCTGAACTGTGGAAACAAGTTTGTAAGAATTCATAAGCTTTGTATATCTGTGTATCACAGCTGTGTTCATGCCAATGTGTGGTGATGTCTTGCTAAGTGGCAATGATTATTGTTGTGGGGTTTTGTGTGTCATATCTAGAATGTTGAAGCTTGAATTACAGCAATGAGAAAACATTCAATTTCTTGTTAAACTTGGCGAGAGAGGAAATGAAATCAGAGACATGTTGGTTCCAGTTTATGAAATACTGCCACGAAGAAAACAGCAGTATACAAATGGATTACGCCTATTTCTGAGGGGACAGAAAGCATCACTGACAATGAGAGATCAGGGTGGCCAGTAATGATCAGAACTAATGATACCATTGCAAACATTCATCAAATTGTACATCAAAACAGTTGGCTGACTATGAGAAGCATAGCAGACCAAATAAACATCAATAGAGAAACAGGACAATTTTAACTGAAAATCTTGGCATGAGAAAAGTGTGTGTAAAAATGGCCTCAAAAAAGCTCAAAAATGGATAAAAGCAAAGGAGAATGAAAGTTTGGCAAGCTTTTTTGGAGAGGCAAGATGATGTTTTGGGCCATGTTATCACTGATGATGAAACATGGGTGTACCAATATCAACCTGAAACAAAGCATCAACGTGCACAATGAAAGTCAGCAAGTTCTCCATGACAAAAAATGTTCTGTCAGTCCAATTCAAGAGTTGAAACAATGTTGTTAACCATTTTTTGGTATCTCAGAGATTGTTCATTATGAATTTGCACCAACTGGACAATTGACCAAGTTTACTATTTGAAAGTGCTTAAAAGGGTGCATGAAAAATTTAGACAAAAATGACCTGAACTTTTTGCCAACATCTCATGGCTCTTGCATCACAACAATGCACCCACTCACACACCACTGTCTGTGAAGAAGTTTTTAGCCAATAAACAAATAACTCTATTGAAACACCCTCCCTGCTCACCTGGCCCCCAATGACTTTTTTCTTTATCTGAAGATGAAGGACACATTGAAAGGAAGACATTTTGATGACATTCAGGACATCAAGGAGAATAAGATGACAGCTGTGATGACCATTCCAGAAAAAGAGTTCCAAAATTGCTTTGAAGGGTGAACTAGACATTGTCATCAGTGCGTATCTTCACAAGAAAGCTGCTTCGAAGGTGACCACACTGATATTCAGCAATGAGGTATGTAGCTCTTTTTCAAGGATGAGTTTGTAAACTTAGTTGTCAGTCCTCTTAGTTCCTGTGCTCCACTATAGCAACATGGAGAACCTTCTGGCATTTTTTTTAATTGTTGCGGAAAAGAAAAATATTTAATTATGCAAAAAATCCATTTAACTTAGTTTTGTGCATTGAAAAGAATGATGGGATATATCTGAGTAATATTAACATTAAAATGACAAGCAACATTTATAAAAGAAATAAAATATAAATCCAAATATACTTTTATTTAAATGTATGTCCAGTTCAGACAGAGATGCAGTGGGAGATATTGAAAAGTGGAAGGAAGAGGTAAAGAGAGGGAGATAATATTATTTGTAGGTTTTTCAAAAATTATAATCTGTGCTGCAAATAAATAATTTTGAACATAAATCATGTTACTTGTGTAAAAGTTTATCTGTAGGATAAATTGCCAATAAGACAGAAAATTAGAAATATGAAATAATTGGAAAAGAGGAAAAAACAAAGGGGGGAAATTGGAAAGGCACACATGGAACAAAATAAGAGAAAAGTTGAAGAGACCATGGCCACCGAGGTGCATAATTCACAAAGTCACATATACAAGGGCTGTCCAGCAAAGAATCCAGGTATAAATGCCTGTCTTTTTCATATTACATGGCTGGATACTTTCTGGACAGTCCTCATGTAGATACAGAGAAAGGAGGAAAAGGGACTGGGAAGAGACAGATTAGAGGGGAGAGGAGAGATGGGAAATCTTTGGCAATGCAAAGTCTTGTCTTGTGTTTTTGTTTTGTGGTGTTCAAAATAATTACATATTTTTCAGGGATCTCACTTTTCAGAATTTACCACAATGCTTTAGAACTCATTAAAAGTGATACTGAGATCTTAACTATTAGTCCACAGTAGACCTCTCCTCTCTGCTGAGAAGTCTTTTCCAACCTCAACAACATGATAGCATTAAAAAGCAAGACCTTGTGTGTGTGTTAATGGGAGACTCTCAGACTCACCCATCCTAGGATATTAAACAAGGCATCCAGTACTGGTGAGAATACTACAAGACAGGGACTCAAAGACAAGACGGTAGTTTGGGCTTCACTCATGATGGGTGTTTCTTGGGATTATATTACAAACTTCCTCAGATGGGTCCCAATCTAAAAAGTTGGAATGTATTTTTTTCACTTAACAAAATATTGTGGGTGCTTATCATTTGGAAGGCTTATTGTATAGGTGGGTGAGCAATTCAGCAGGGATCATGATACCCAAGGTTCTAGGTCTTGGGGACTTGACATTCTCATGGAGAAAGCCAGTCAAACAGAAAGAAAAAATTGGCAAAAAATAAAAATGTAAACTATCAGAGAATAAAAGGCTGTCCTGGTGACATGTTGGAGAATGAATGGAGACAGTAAAGTGATCTTTGAGACTGAGGATTCTGAAAGTGCTTTCTCCGGAGGTGACATTTCCGCTGAGTTCTGAGTGACTAAGCAAATGCAGCCGCGGGGAGCCCTGCAGGGAGGGCGCTCCTGGCAACAACAACAATGAGAACAAAGACCATGGAGGAGGAGGAGCTGGTGTGTTGAGGGACAGAAAGGAGGCCACGGTGGTGACAGAGTGGTGGATAAATGGAGGAAAAGTAGAAGTAGTATCGGAGAGGTAGGCAGATGCTGCACAGGGTATGACATTTAGTCATTATTCTAAGTGTGAGTCCAAAGGGGACTTTGTAATCTGTAGGCCACTCTGGCTAGTGTGTGGAGAAGGATTTGAGGGAGGCAAGTGGCATGAAGGGAGAGCTTGGAGATTTTGCACTACCGTGCACAGGAGGAGTTGGGAACGTAGCCTGGGGGAGAGTGGGAGGAGCAGGTGCTGGTAGAGGGACTAAAGGGAACCGTGACCTGCATTTTGATGGCAGAGACATGACATCTGAAAAGAGGAATCAGGAATAATGTTGTAGAGAAAATAGCTATGAATAGTACTGCAATTCAATAACACAGAAATGACTCAAGCAAGGTGAGGTCAGGGATAGAAAAGAATGTTGTTTTAAATATACATCTAATTTTTACATAGGAAATATGTTACATAAACATTTTTTTTAAATTCATTTTTATTGTTAGACTTATTGGGGTGACATCTGTTAGCAAGGATTACATAGGTTTCAGGCATACAATTCTACAGTGCATTGTCAACTTGATGTATAATAAGTTCACCACCTAACGTGACTTCTCTTTCCATCACCTTATATTTAGCTTCCCCTCCCTCCTCACCCACCCCCTCCCCTTTCTCCCCTCCCTGACCCACTCGTCCCCAAATAAACATTAAACTATTGATTGTGTCCATTGGTTATTTGTTTGTTTGTTCATTTTTTTCTTTGCTTTCAGTTTTATATTCTGCATATGAGTGAAGACTTAACAACAAAAAAACAAACAACACAATTAAAAAGTGGGCAGAAGAACTAAACAGACACTTCTCCCACGAAGAAATACAAATGGCCAGCAGACATATGAAAAAATGCTCATCCTCATTAGCTATCAGGGAAATGCAAATCAAAACCACAATGAGATACCACCTCACACCTGTGAGAATGGCTATTATCAACAAGACCAGGAATAACAAGTGCTGGAGAGGATGTGGAGAAAAAGGAACTCTGGTACACTGCTGGTGGGAGTGCAAACTGGTACAACCACTGTGGAAG